>CAUYSK010042302.1:0-44669 GCA_963575035.1 Avahi laniger | reverse complement strand
CTTGCTCTGATGTTTTTGATGCAAAAGTTGCACAATTTGAGGAAAAAACATGTCTATCCAGGCACTGTATTTCCACAAACACGTGCACGGTGGCCCCTGTGTGGGGCTGTCCCTCCCATGCAGATTTGGCCGTGGGTGTTGATGGATGGGCGTTCCAAGTGGAGGCTGATTGTGGTCTCTTAAACATGCTAACTCCTGGGGGTGAGAAGGGCTATTTAGCAAAATGAAATACTACTCTGTCACAACTTCCTCACTCACGATTCAATCATGGGAAATTCTTCCCCAGCGCTGTCACTGAAATCATTACATTCAGAATTAAACATGGTGTAACAGAGCAGTCGACAAGACCCTGCGGTACTATTGACGGGTCGGGTCTCACATTCGTAACCAGCTTTCCCATACAGGGAACGTGGAAGGCCTGCCGCTCTGGGTTCTTGTCCTCCCGGTGGAATTCCTGTAATCACCACCTGTTTCTGATCTGCTTCCACCCTGGTCCGGGGCCGCATGGCCTCACCACATGAGCACCCCCCTGTACCCCCCTACACCTCCCCAGGTCAAATCCGTGTTACCCAAGACGGCCGTGCAAGTTCCTCTCACCAGGTCTCATTTCTCCCATTCAGTTATTACCTCCTTTGGTGCACACTCCTGGCTCACACACCTTTACCCACCACAGCACATCTTCTCACTGTCTTTGCCTCACCTTCCTGCAGTTTCCAGCTTTATTCTTATCTTGGCTTCTTCCATCTTCCTTGATCCGGCCCCTCCACCTTCCTCCACGGGGCCAGCAGGACGCAGAGCGAGGAGAACCGGCTTCACAGCGCAAAGCCCCAGCCCCGTCTCCACCTCCGCCTGGCTACACCCCCACCAAATGCCCTCGCAGAGTTTTTGTAAGGACCCAAGCGACAAACGTTCATTCCCATCACTTTGTTCTCATCTCTACGTGAACTGCCTGGACAACCTTAAACAAATTTTATGATCTTAAAATTGCGTATTTTAGCCATGGATTATGAAGTCAGTAAAAAGTTTACAACTAACTTCCAACGCTTTCAGCACCCCCTGAGACTGTGAGCAATTTAACTAGGAGGCTTTAAGGCAACTAAAGGTTGACCGAGTAGTAGTGCAGCTGTTTGTGAATACTTTCATAACGTATCTCCATTTGAAAGGAAAAACTGCGTATGGTATTGTCTTCTTAGGCACAAGTCTCAGACTGTGAGTGTCTATAACAAATCATCCCTTAAGTAAATAAAACGTAAAACCTGTGAGAAAGGTTGGCAAACTCTTACCATAAGGGCCAGATAGTAAATATTTCGGGCATCACAGACCATGTGGTCTCTGTCACAGCCACTCAATTCTGTTGTTGCAGTGCTGTAATGTGCAAACAAATCAGCATAACTGTGTTCCAATAAAACTTTATTTATGCAAACAGATAGCAAGTTATATTTGGTTCATGGGCTATAGTTTGTTGACCCCAGCTCTAAGGGATGAATGGAGATTGTGGTGACCATTAATGACTCAGAAAATCAGAAATTATGATTGGATGACAGGTTTCAGGTGATTCTTCCACAATGATTCTGGAATTATTAAGACTTTTTAGTTAATAATGAATGATACCACCTTTTTAGTTTTTATTTTTGGCCTGCACAGTTCTTGTGATGGAAAAATCAGTCAGCTCAAGATTTTATGTAGAATGTGGGATACGCTGGCCTTTGAAAGTAGATTTGAGTTCTGTAGGTTTGTCGGCAATTGGTGAACCCAGCCCGGCTTCCCACAGCTAGAGCAGAGACAGGATCACTTAGAGGAATCAGAACACTTCAGACAATGTGGAAATAACAACGGCCACTTGATGGGCTGCCTTCCCCATCACAAACCACGACCACTGTGACCTCCGTTTTATAGAATCCGTGTGGTTTCAGTTGACAGGGGATGAGTGCTTTGCCCAGGACGACACAGTAAGCGGCAGAGCCAGCCGAACTACTTTCCCCTTGGCCGCAACACCTCGCTCAACACAAGGAGCCTGCTTCCCCGGGACACTTCCCTTTCTTCAGGCTCAGAATCAGAGAATAAAAAAATTTTCTTCCTTCTGCCTTTGCGTTCCAGTGGCCATTACGTTTAAAAAGCATCACTGCCTGCGGAGCCAGCCCTACTGTGTGCCAGGCATGAAGCTTTTATTATGTTATAAAATCTATTTTCTTTTCATTTCCAGAACTAAACTACAAAGAGTCAAGGAAATGGAAGCTAAGATAATCAAGCGATTTGCCCCACTTTGCACCCCGTTGTTAATTGTGGAGTCAGAATTCAACATAGTTCTCACCGACTCCGAAGTGCTTTTAACTCATACTACGTGGTTAAACTCTCAGACTTTCAAGCCAGACTGGGTTCAAATCCAAACTCCACTAACGCTGCTTGCATTACCCTGGGCAAATTGCCTAGTGACTCTGTGTCTTAGTTTTCTGATTTGTCAAATTAGGATGATGATAATGATTTCCTTCTGGTAGGTTTTCATAAGGAATAACAGGAACATAATGAACACCCAGGCATTTGCTCTCTCTGTGGAATATAAGCTCTTTGAGCACTGGAGTTATGGTCTGTTTTGTTCACTGTTATATCCCCAGCACTTAGAATGATGTCCAGCACACAGTAGGCAATAGTGTATGAATGAAAAATGTCCAGACAAACTAGAGTCTTTAGATTAGGTTATGACTGGGTTCAAAGTCAGCATAAATAAATAAAAGCTCTCCTCTTTCTTTACTATTTTTGTATAACATGGATTTGAAATGTAAAATTTAATGAGTCCTTGCGTCATCATTTGAAGTGTAATACTGAAAACTAATGATTGTCTTCATTCTTTCAACGTCCTCAACACAAGTAGAAGTTAGTGCCAAGGGGAAGCCGAGGTCTGAGCACACGGCAGGTATGAAGAGCGCTTTCAGGTACACCCTCCTCGTTCTTTGCTAGTCCCAAAGATGCATACTTATGTCATTAGTTTTAAAAGTCCTTTCATCGCTTATTTGTTAATCTGTCATTATCACATAGATTTTTATCTTTGAAAGTTTATTTTTACTAAACTTGTGTCTTTTTTAATACTTTGCATTCTAAATCCGGATCAGAATTTAGTGGCAGCAGCTGCTGGAGCCACTGCAATAACTGAACTGTGGACCACCCAGGAGGCTGCGCATGCTTCAGGAGGAGGCACAGACAGGCAGTGGGGGACAGGGCAGCCTCTGGAACAAACCTGCTCCGGCAGGTGGATTTATGGAGGGCTCCTTGGGGGCTGAGCCCCACATATTCCAAAGACCACTGCTTAGACGCCGTGGCACCTTGGCAGAAAACCGTTGAGTTCTTATTGGATTTATGATGAATATGTGATATTCATTCTGAGTGGTGATTAACCGATACCCCTAATACACAGCAAAGCACTGGGCTTCTAATTTTTCTTCCCTGTTTGCACTGTGTAGATTATTATTTTCATTAAGATTAAGCATCCTCACAGAGCTACCCAGCAGTAGTGGTAACTTAAGCAGTAACTTATGTCACCACCTCCTCAGAATGCTCTATCTCTGACAATATGCCTACCAAGGCCTCTTTTAAAGATCTTTAAAATTACTTCAGCAGTTGGGGAGGCTAAAATGTAGCATTGTTTGTTAGTTTGTTTTAATGTGAAATCCCCTACACGTGCGGTCCCCGACCCCTAGGCCACTGCCGGCACTGGTGCGTGGTCTGTTGGGAACTGGGCTGCGCAATACCGCCTCTGCCCTTCCCCGCCGCCCCCACCCCCTCCCCATCTGGGGAAAAATCGTCTTCCATGAAACCAGTCCCTGGTGCCAAAAAGGGTTGGGGACCGCTGCTCTACGTGGTTTATATAAAACAGTTGAAGTGCATAAATTTTGCTTTTGAAGGTTCTTCTGCTTACAATCAAAATAATTTGCAGATTCGTCTGATTTGTATCTTTTTTCAAGCCAAGAAGAACTAATCTATCACATTGTGGAAAAGTTTATAAGTGAGTGATTTGCTCCAGTTTAAAATACCTATGAATTGTATTATCCTGCAAACTAAATCGTAAATGAAACTACGAATTTGATCATCCTGTGAGCTAACCTGTAAACTTTAACTCTGTAAGCTAAAGAATGCTGTGAGGTTGACTCTCTCTATAGTTGAAGAACCCAGTGGTAAATTTTAGTTTTGAGGTTAAGATGATGAAAAAAGAATTTGATCCAAAATGGAAGCAATAAAGAAAAATAATATTTACCTTGAGATAGCTTATTCCTAAAGTATGATGTGGCTAAAAATGCGGTAAAATGCTCTGATGTGTAATCTTCTATTACTATTAAAATAACAGCTAAAAATTTTCGAGTATTCATTACGTGCAAGAAATTATGTGCAAAGCATCCTACATGTGTTATTTTATTTTGTCTTTCTATAACATAGTTGGTATTATTATCCTCATTTATTGGCGAAGAAAAAGAGAAAGAAATAGGGATTCGTAAAGGTCGAGTAATTTGCCAGAGGTTGCGAGAGTAAGAAGCAGCAGAGCCAGGGTTGAAACCGGATCAATTGCCACAGGAGCCTGGATTCTGAGCCACTGCCCATGACATAAGCCTACATCACTAGTGGGACTGGCAATAAATACATAATTAGGTTGGATACGAGAGTGATTACATATAGACAGCCTTTTCCTATACTCGCATTGGAGGTAATATTATGATAAATAAAGAAATTGCATTCAGAATAAATAAAACCCATTTGCCTTATGGTCCTAAAAACAGTGCTATGTAACTAATATTACTTCTACTTAATAAAACAATTCTAACTTTTTAGAGGGAAGAATTTTAGGGAACAACCTTACGGTACCCTACAAGCTCTGTCTTCACGTTCAAATTAGTGTTTTTACATCTTTTTTGAATTCATCATCTAACCAAGCAACAAAAATCTCAAGTCTTGTTTTCTTTTTGTGGACATGACAAATCTGAGCCTCAAAGAAATTAAGAAAGTCTATTACTATCAAACAGCTAGTTGGCAGCAGAAATAAAATCCAAACCTAAAGTTTATGGTTTCAAGTCTAAAGGATTATTCCTGCCCGCCCCCTTTCAGCTACAAGATAAGAAAGTGAATACAAAAATGGTTTATGAACTCCACTCAACACCGTATTTCTTCTTTCTTCTCATAGGTCGCTACCCTCAGGAGAACAAGGGAACCTACATCCCGGTGCCTGTAGTCCCCGAACTACAAAGTGGAAAGTGGGGGGCCAAAGTCGTGATGAATGAGGACAGGTCTGTCCGGCTGTCTGTCCAGTCTTCCCCTGAATGCATCGTGGGGAAATTCCGCATGTACGTCGCCGTCTGGACCCCCTATGGCATACTCCGAACCAGCCGAAACCCAGAGACAGACACGTACATTCTCTTCAATCCCTGGTGTGAAGGTAAGCAGAAGGCACTCAGTTTTCTCATTTAAAAACTGACATATCTCCAATGCGTCTCTCTTTGGAGAGGTAGCAGAATTATTCCAGAAGACATGTCCTTTTCCTACATACACTGTTTTTCATGATTAAAAGAGAGAGAAAGATATAAAATTCGTCCTCTGTGTATGTGAGGATAAAACCTGTGTATGTGAAGTTAACACTGCTATACATTTATTCTAGGGTTAATTGAAGATTACCTACAGTTGCACAATGAATTATTTGTGGAGCTATATGTTGATGGTGTATCGTCCGTATGCGATTGCTTTGTAAAAGAATTGGGCTTATTAAACTTGATTATCAAAACTATTACAATCCAGACGAGGTGCTGTGGTTCACGCCTGTAATCCCAGTGCTTTGGGAGGCTAGGGTGGGAGGCTGGCTTGAGCCCAAGAGTTCAAGGTTACAGAGAACTATAATAGAGCCACAGCACTCTAGTCTGGGTGACAGAGTGAGAACCTGTCTGGAGGAAAAAAAAAAAAAAGAGGAATCCATAACTCTGACTTTAGAAAAATAGGATAAAGCCAACTCTGTTCACAGTGAAATTAACTTTTCCATCTCCCTAATTCAAGAACAGAAAGCCTCAATATCTAAAGGACCCCACAAACTTGTTTATGTGTACGACAGGAGCAAATTTCAAACCATAACTCTGAAATGCAAACATTTAACTGTATTTTAATACAATGTAACTTGATCTCTACTGCTATTTTCAGTCTTCCTTTCTGTCTGCTGTAGAAGTTTAATCTAGTTATATTCAAATAAACTCAGTCAAGTTCGATGATGTCTCCATCAATTCTGTTTAGCAACGCAGTCTCACACAGGATTTTCTCCCTGTCCCGTCTCTGCCCTTCCATTTCTCTCCCCTGCTCCCATATATGGTGCGAGGCTGATTTTAAGTTCCCGAGGCAGATGTAGATGTTGCATAAGCATTGATGGGGGTTGGAGGGTCCACTTTTAGGTCTTAGGAAATGAGTCAACAAAAATATAAAAGCTGAGATGGGCCAGGAGACTTCTCACATCATCCTATACCATATGAATTGCTCTCTAGTATCTTCCGAAATGAGTCTATATTGTTGCTGATTTTGAATGACTCTTGTTTGTAAGAGTTGCATTTGGATCAAGGTTCATCTGAACTAGATGTAGATAATAACTGGACAACAATGTTTTCTATTCATCTAGAACATAAGCCTGGATTTCACTGACCTTTCCTTCGAATCATCTGTTCCATAGTGTCGGCAGATGGGGCCAAATCATCTTGTACCCAAAGCTCCTTTCCATGAGATAGATATTCAAGGTTGACGGTAACAGAAGATGTTGTCTGGGTTATGTGCAGTTCAGAGGTGGACTGCTGTTTAGAATGGTCTCATCAGCCAGACAAAAGGCATTCTGCAGCTGTTTGGTGGGGTGATATTTACAGAGATGAAAAGTCCTGAGGGGATCAGAGATGCAGAGATAAACCAAGATTCTGAACATGTGAAGCCGGAGGTAACCGTAGATGTACAAGCAGAAATGAGAAGTAGGTGGGGGGATCTGGAGAGGAGATTCAGCAATGTGTATGTGGGAATTATCTGCATCTAGGGCAAAAATATAGCTACAGAAGGAACCAGGCTTTCTATCCAGCCCTGGGAGCATCTAGGAGTCCAGTGGAGAAGGAATCAGCAAAGGAGACTGAGAGGGAGAAATATATAGGAGGTGGAGGGATAAGATGGATAAGAAAATTTTATTTTAAAAATCCTTACTTATAAATAAATAAATCAGGAGTCTGTTGTTGACTTTCTTTTCATCACAAAAAAAAATCACAGGCTTCGTATAGCTATCTAGCACCCTAGGACATTTCAAGAATGCTACGATTTACTCAGACTCTGGTTTGTTCACAACTTTTCTGGGCTACGTCATCTGTGTGAAATGGGGTCCATGTCCACTTGCATTTCAACGTATGTGGCCACTCTTCTTGAGGTGGAAAGCGTTGGTCACGCTGCCTGACATACTGACTTTACAGGAGAACCATTTGGGAAGTAGACAGGCTAATAACCTGCTAATCGCTGCCTTGGTCTTCAGTTGCAACCAGGGTGAGCACTGTCCAGGCACCTCTGTGGCTCAGATCTGTAGGTAACACGGCCCCTGCCCTGGATGGGACCTGGACAGGTATTTTGGTGCATAGAAAGGATTGGTGGAAGGTGAGCTAAAACCAGATAGAACAGCTTGGAAACTGTGGTCTGGGACAAGAACGAAGACAGACTACACTATGGTGGCAGCAGTGGAGAGGAGAAGGGGATGGATTAGAGATCTATTTTGGATTCACAACAGAAATTGCACAGGGACTGAAGATGAGAGGTAAGGAAGAGCGGGGAGTCGAGAGTAACTAAGCTGGTTTAATCAACTGGGTTGATGGTGGTGCCATTCTCAGAGCTGGAAAGACTGACAGAAGTGGAGGGGGAGCTGTAGGGGTGAAACTACGAGTTACATTTAGCAATGTTTATTTGCTGATGTCTGTGAGACATCCAGGTCAAAACGTCAAGGAAACACTTGAATAAGTGAATCTAGAGCTCAAAGGAGATGGCTGACCTACACACGCAAATATGGGCACCATCGGGAGCAAGAATGAACCCAAATGGACTCAGGACCATCAACAACTAGAGTGGAGGCAGAGGAGAAGCCAGCAAAGGAGACTATGCAGGAGCAGTCGGTGGGGACAAGTAAATCAAAAGAGCAGAGCGTCAGGGATATGCATCCATGCAAGGAGACAGCAGTTATCTCTGGTCAATGCTGACTTGTTGACAAAATCAGGAAGGACAGTGGTCACACCCTGTGGAAATACAGAAGCCGTTGATGATCTTGAAAAGGACCATTTCACTAGTGCAGTGGGGACAGAGCCAGGGAGGTGAGCGTGGACTGCAGCGTAAACGGGGGGTGAGAAAGGAGAGGGGCAGATGATGTCATTTCTCAGGATGACTCTCCGCAGAACCTAGATGCTGATGTGAAGGTCAAGGGAGAATTCATTGAACACAAGAGAGTGGGTGCGATTTTATGGTAATGGAGATGAGGCAGGACGGAGAGTCCAGAGCCCAGAGCGCGGGCCGTGCCGCGCAGCCGTGGCCGCACGCTGCAGTCACCAGAGAGCTTTGAAACTGCCGGTGCCTCAGTCCTCCCACGCAGACATCCTGCAGTAACTGCTTGGAGTGCAGCCCGGGCTTCGGGTTTTTTTTTTAAAAGCTCTGCAAGTGATTCTTGAAGCCAAGGTTGAGAAGCACTGGCTTCAGGAGTGAAACGCTTGAGTGGCCGGGATCCAGGCAACAGGTGAAGGGCTGGTGACGGGTGAGGCTGTCCCCCTCCACGAGACAGGTGCACAGTGGGAGAAGACGGGTGCAGATTTCCTAGTGTCAGTGGAAGGAGGATGTGAGAGTCTTACTAGGGAAGACGTGATGTGAGCTCATCAACTGGGCAATGGAGGGTGAGCTTATGACAGAAATGTGGGTCCCCCCAGCTCTCCAGAACACGGGAGAACTGCCACAACCGTCTTCATGCCTTGGCCCATGGAAGTCCGAACACGTCTGTAAGATTCCTTGGGGACTTCTGTACTTGCGGCTGTCTCTGCCTCTAAGAATCCTGTTCCCTCCCACCCCCAGTGCTGACGCCTGTGATGCCGCAGGTAAGAAACTTGACCCCCTTCAATTTCAACATCAGCAACAACAAAAACAGCCGCACAACATGCTGTGACTGTCTAGACCTTAATTGCAACTTGGTTTGGAGGGCAAGAGGAGGAAAGATTTACTGAGTGGTTCTCAACCTTAGAACACATCAGAATCACCCGCAGGGCTGGTTAAAACACACGTTTCTGTGCAGCGCCCTTGAATTGAGCAGGTCTGGGCTTGGGCCTGAGAATTTATATTTCTAACCAGTTCCCAGGGGATCTGATGCTACTGGTCACGGACCACACTTAGAGAACTGCTGCTTCACAAAACAATAATTACAAAGCCAGGCATGGTGGTGCCCGCACCTGTAGTCCCAACTACTTGGGAGACTGAGGTGGGAGGATTTTGCTTGAGCCCAGGAGTTGGAGTCCAGCCTGGACAAAATAGCGAGACCCCATCTCTGGGAAAAAAAAGAAACGATAATCACAAAACACAGGAGAGTCATAAATTTCACTGGCTCTTCCCTGAGCCTAATCTTGGTCTCTCCCCCTCAACACCGCTTCTCTCTCCCTGTTGCTCTCCCTTGTTCTCCAAACTTCTCTCCCAGGAGCAAGTTCTCTTTCTTCTCTCATGCGGAAGGTTCCAGCAAGCTCTTTTGTTTTGTTGCTTCATCTCCCCCCAACAACCATGCTTTTGGGCACTAAACATTTTGTTTTGTTTTGTTTTATGAAATGGGAGAAAAGTCATCTCCTCACTTTACTGTGTGGTTTTCCCAACCTAGCACCCAAAGCAACCCCAAAAGGGGATCCGTATGATGAACCCCGCACACACAGGCAGATACACTACAGCCCAACAGTCAGCACTTCTTCGTGCTTGTCGATGCTGACGTACATCACAGGACTCACAGAGACTGAAAAATAGGTCAAAGTAGAGCGGTGGGACCATTGCCCCAGTGGAATAGATAACAGAAGAGGAGAAGGACAACCATCCCCAGAAATTGTCAAAAGAGAGCCCGGTGAGCGAGATGCAGGGAACACTACACACCGGATGTGGAGCTGAGGTCCAAGGGGCAAAGGACTCTGGGCTGACCATTCCACCGGCACGCGCAGCCTTATTGACAGACGAATGTTCAGCTGAGCTCCCGAGGGCCCTGCAGCCTGCTTTGCATTCACAGGCAATTTGTCCTCCTAATCACTAAATCACTAATGGAGATCAATGCGACACCGCACCGGCGAGGGCAGGGGTGGATGCAGGGAGCACCGCTGCTTAGTTTGTAATTTGTCAGTGCTGACCGGCCTGCAGGTCCCTTCTGCGGGGGACACTTCTCACAGGGAGTGGGAGAGAACTGGACCCACAGGCAGCAGGAGCGAGCTGGGCATTTACTATGAATTTATCTTGTTTTTCTGACCACTCAGGAATTCTAAACTATGGAATGTATTTCACTATTTAAATTTAGAATGTTCCAGCATTAGTGCCAGAGAGTGGGTTCTGAGAGTCTGAGATTTCTGATACCTGAGCCAAGCTCTCTGGGGCGGTATCTGGCTGCACGTTTGGTTGGGTGTCGTGACTCTCATGGGGCTTCCTCCTCCTGAGGACTGGCTTCCCCACGCACCTCATCGCGGACTTTCTCTTACCTCGCCCAGCCTCACGTTCCTGGCATACGGCACGGTGCCTGGCACATCCTTGATGTTTACTAAATGCTGTGTTGATTTAATCATTCCAAGTAAATACTGCTTAGGTTCCCTGCACACTGTCATCGCAGATAAGTTGTAAAGGTAACCTCAGACCTTATCATCTTGAAAAAAGTAAAAACCATCTGCGGTGTGTCGGCGGCAGCGTGTGTGCAGGGATGTGCGTGTTGACCTCTCTTTCTCTTAGCATCTGACACCAAATTAGCATGTGGCATTTCTAACTTTTTTATTCAATGTAATTTTTGCATTTTTCCTTAAAGAAATCAATTTAATTTAATAAATCAATAAGTTTCCAATACGTTGAATGCTTTTAATAGGCAGTAAGTAAATATGACCGGCTTGTATTTTATTACTCAGTTCATCCTTAGACTATTTGCTTTGTTGTTATAAGTGGTCTTTGAGCTCCTTCAGTACAGAATGGAGTAATTCCCCAGGACTGGTGTCCTCAGAGTAACAATGACCAACACCCCTTCTCTTGGGGACCCTTGAACCCAGACCAGAATTTACACCCTCAGGCTGGAGTCATTCACCCATCAGTTCATGAATATTGGTAACATGTCTGCCCTCATGCCCATGGCAACACAATTGCCCGTGCGTAGTACAACAGTATTATTTGTTCCTTCATAAAAATTGAGTCAATACTGAATTAGGTACTGAGACTATGGCAGGTAAAAAGACAGACACAATCTTTGCCCTCATAGAGCTTCTAGCAAGGATTTTACAAATGAGCTACTAATAAGAACCAATTATAATTGTAAAAACTACTAAAATAGGTCAGGGTACAAGGAGAACATAAAACCAGAGCCTCTGACCTAATTGGAGAGTGAGGAGAGACCAGTCAGTGACTTAGCTTTGTACGCTCTCTAACCCTGGAACAGTGCTTGCATAGAACAATGATCAAATAGCTGGTTAACTGAATTTTTACACAGTTTTAATACAGCTTATGTGAAAATTTTAGCCCTTGTTTATTCAAGCTTTCTGTTTAGTAAAATAGTATATGTCACTCTTGCCAGAGTCTGAATCTCTCAGAGGCTCATTCATCCTTCTTACGCCAACTGAGTGTCACTGGGGGTGTGGCACTGCAATCGCAAGGGGTCCCAGAGAGCTCGAAGTAAACCTTCTTTTCAGTGGCATACGGGTGACCTAGGAGCAAGGTCAAAGCAGTTTACGAGATGTTTCTAGAAGGAGCATGGTTAGAAGGGTTGCACGATCCTCATCTCATGCCTTGCATGTGCCTGGCACAGAGTTGATGCTCCACAGACGTTTGCTAAACTCGGCTGATAACCACCATGCCAAGAGGCAGGGAGGCGATCACTGCACTCATATCTGAAGAGAGAAAACAGGCTCTCTGATGTGACATAACTTTCTCAAGTTCATATAGGAAGTTAGAAAACAAACTGGGGCTACAGCTTAGGTGTCCTGACTCAGTCAGGGTAAGCTCTTGTATTTTTAAAACAAAAGCCACTGGTGTCTAGCCTGAGTAGCAAGAGAAACAAGAAGTACGTGGCCAGCTGGGAAGATTCTGTGATGATCTAACAAATGTTGGAACGCCCTGCCATTGTGAATCAGTAAGTAAGAAAGTCAATAAGTAAGTAAGCAAATAAATAAATAAATCCAGGTTGATATTTATAAGATCAAATGAAAGTTGGCTCTGAGGGAAGAAAAATTACAGTATACCAACAAGGGCACAGGCTCCCCTAGAGGATATGTGCTAAGTAAAGAAGCTCTGACATTTTCTTTGTAGAATCTCTTCATGAATAATAGTCTATCTTCTGAAGATATCTAAGTACGCTAAAAACTCCTTAACCAGCAAAACTAACAAATTAGCACAAATCAAATAACCTTCCCAAGCTGGTTCGAGCTGCAGCACAGTGCAACGCGCTTGCAGGGAATGTCGGGGCGGCCCAACTGCGCAGGAGCCAGTTGTCCGTGTTCCGTGAATTTATTCCAGCCCAGCGTCAGTGGGTAGGAAGCAAGGCCTCTGGGGTGTCTGCATTAAGCCACCTTAGGAAGGTGGTAGCCATGGAACCTTCCAAAATAAAAGGCTCAGACTCTGGAAACGTCGTTGCTTAATAGGCTCACAACTGCCACAGACGGAAGTTGTTCCTGATGTGCCCGCAGCACGGGCAGCCTGCTGGAGTTGGCCAGCTTTCTGACTACTTTGAGATGCAAAGACATACCACGATGACACCAACCCGGAGCCGCCTTTGCTCTGCAGACCAAGCCACTCCCCCCAGGAGTGATTACAGCATGCTCCAGCACAGCCTTCCCCTATCAGTGGAGCTCGGCTTTTGTATAAAGGGGATGCAAGTGGAGGTGATTCCTAACGCCCGTGCTGTAAATTCCTCTCTTGCCTAAGAAGGTGATATATTTAGTCTCTTTGAAGGGGCCAAATCATTACTCCTTCTAAAGGATGAGAAATAAAACCAAACTCGTATTTAAACTGTTGGTCTCTTGGAGATGCCTTGTCTGACCGCCTTCCTGGCACCTCAGTTCTGTTTGATCTCTGGGCGCCCCTTGCCAGGCTGCAGCCTAAAGACATAGGACGTGGGGCTCGTGCTGGCTTTGAATAGCATGCAAATAAGCCAAAGGAATTCCTCAGCTCATGCAGTGGCGAATGGTCCTCCTTCTCCCAAAGAGGTTATACAGATACTAAAAATCAATAAGCTCAGCATTCCTGTTTACATGTTTATTATAAATTCCTACTTTTTCTGGGTGAGGAGGATGGCGGGAATTTCCAAGGGTGTCTGAAATCAGCCCTAAAATTTCTTAGCCCATGATCTTTTTTTCACTATCCCACCATTCGTACCAGAGGGACAGTAAAATAAATGAGATCATCATTCTTGACTGCTTGCCTCTTGTAAATCATTAGTCAGCCTGCAGGGGTGGTTATTGACCAGGCATTTTGGAGGTCCGTCCTGGTGGCAGCGCTGCTCTGGGGCGGTCAATGGAGATACTTTGGCACATTCACCAATGACGCCAGGTGTAATCTGTTTTCTTCCGGAGTTTTATTGTAGCGGTGGTTGTTTGCCAGAGGTTACTTAGGATTGAAAAGTTGTCAACAAGTCCACGGTGCCACCAATAACTCTGTGACCCATCCAGACCTCCTCTTCTCAGTGCTCACACAGTTCAGACATGTGGCTTCCAACTCACGCACAAGCACACACCCACCCCACCTTCTAACAGTCCAAACTGGTGGGTTAAAGGACAGTGAGTTATTGGTTAGTTTGTTTTTTTCCTATTAGTAGAGTCCTGCATTTTACTAAGTGAAGAACCAGCCTCCCCCTAAAACTAGTAAAACCCTGTTACTCCTCTGAAACCAACCAAAAAATTAAGAACAAACAAAAAAAATCACCAAAACCCAACAACAAAAATTTTCAGAGGCAAATGATTAAACTTTCCTATTTTTGTTGGCCTTTCAAACATAGGGAGTTTTTTGGAGTTTCCATAGTGATATAATTTTTTTTTAACCTAGCTTTGGACAACTATATTTTAAAGTGACAGATCTGAATAAAAACAGGGGAAATAAAGCACTGCTTTCCACCTTCAATCTTCTTTTAAAATCATAAATAAATTTAAAATTAAAATCATGGCTTCCCATTTGACTCCCTCGCCTTGCTGTGGATTCATGGTGGTGCCGCCCATTTGGAGGTGAGATTTAATTCAGCTGCTGGAAGGAAGAAGGTGGCCCAGTCTTGAGCTGCAGAACTCCTCTCTATTCATAGTTTGCCACCTAAATTTATAGCTTCCCATCAATACTAACCCAAAGCCCAAAGGTAAATCCTTCATTTTCTTGGACTTCTCTCTCACTCTCTCGGCTGCAGACATCATCTCTGTCTCTAATTCTTCAGGGGACGTTTACTGATTTCCTGCCATGCCCTCAGGCTCTGTGTTGTGTGCTGGGGACCTGATCCCTCCGACTCCAGGTCACAGCCTACTTAGGAGGCAGCTTAGTATTCAGATCCTGGCTTCACGTCTCACGAGCACTACGGCCTTGGGGAAGATACTTTACTTGTCTCTGCCTCAGTTTCCTCGTCTATGAAATAGGAATATCTTTCTCATAGGGATGTTATGAGTGTTAATGAGTTAGTTTTTCTCCATACAGCACTTAGAAAGTTCCTAGCACATAGTAAATACTAAACACACGCTTGTTCAATGAATGATTAAATGGCGACGTCCATACTGTGCATGAAAATTACCTCCCATCCATAGAGCACTAAGGGAACAAGGCTTAATCTAGCCTGTTCTGGGAACAGGGTATGAGAGACTTGAACAGGAAAAGTTAGGTTTATCTGATAATATTTAATAAGAACATTGATAATAGCAAAGAGCACAACCCTTTCACTCTTAAAAAATTAACACATTAAAGTTGTTAACCTCTTATTAAATAGGTAGTTTCACTTAAATGCAAACACATTTTAAAAAATAACTTTTGGAAGATGAAAGTATTATAGAAATAAAAAGTAATAAAAACATAAAAAGAATTCAGAGGTCTACATATCAGAGACATTAAATGTCAACATTTTGGTGTATTACCATCTAATGTATTTTTAATGATTTTCATTTTTAATTGACAATTAATTGAATATATTGTTCTTTTCAAATATACACACATAGATGATAAAAAGTAAACCCTCCTTTTCACCAACCTTCCAATGCCAGGGAATTCCCAGGGGAAAAAAACTATATCTACCATTACAGTTGCTTTGCTATCATTTCACGTATTAATATCCATATGCATACCACAGATTTGGATTTTTTAACCACGAATAAGACTGTGTTACACATGTGCTCTGTGCCTTACTTTCTCACACAATGTGTTTTGGAGAGCTTTCCGTCAGTACATGCATATTCTTCTTAATGGCACTTGGTATGATTGTACCATAATTGATTTGGTCTTTTATTTGCAACTATTTGAAGTGTCATAATAAGCTGTATTGAAGGTTGCACATACATTTGGTATAAACGTGGTATTGTAGAATAACCCCCAGAAATGGCATTGTTTGGTCAAAGTTAATTCTTGTTGTAGATTTGCACAGATGCCACCAAACTACCCTTTTAAGAGGCTGCGCTATTTGATACCACAGCTGCAGTACACGAGAGTATCCCATTTCTTCACACCCTCATTGGTTCTAGGTATTACCATTTATTTTAATATTTGCTAATATATAATAGTAGGAAAATTATGGTTTTTCTTTGGTATTTTATAGTTATTTACTTTGTTTTTCTCTAATTATTAGTGAAGTTGACCTCTTCATATATTTATTGAATGTTTTCTTTCCCTAAGCATTCATATATGGAACATGCTAGGTAAGTTAAGGATTGGCAGGCAGAGACACACATGCACCTCTTAAATCTATGGATAAGTTTTGTATATGATAGGAGAAAAGGATCTTACTGACATTTTTCTTCTCATATGGTTAGCCTGTTATCAAAACACCAATGGGTCGATTGGCTCTACCATTATTCATTGATGTTAAGTCCCATCTTTGTCATGTACTAAGATCTAATATACATCTAATTTCATCCATATATTTGTCTATTGCTGTGGCCATGTCAGTTTTAATTATGGCTTCATTTCCATCAGCTATAATCACAGCAATGCTACATAAAAAAAAAGAAAAAGAAAAAGAAAATTTTGGTGATGTACAACAATAAGCATTTATTCTCATAGACGTGGGGCTTGGCTGGGGTTGGGTTCATCTAGACTGGGGTGGACTGGTCAGCTCTGTTTCAGTTGGGAGCAACTGGAGAGGCTCTGCCTCTGTCCGCATGCGATGGAGGACCCCTGCCCCCCACGCCACCCATGAGATGAGGGTTCCTGTGCTCCTCAGCCTCCTTTGACCAGTGGGCTTGCTGGGGCATTTTTCCCGTTTATAGTGAGAGCGGAGTTGTAAGACCACATGCTCCGCTGTGCAAGCACATTTCAAACCTGCTTGCCTGGCTTCGGCTAACACCCCACTAACCAAAGGAAGCCCAAGTCCAGAGGGGATATTCCGTGTTTAGAGGGAAGAACTGCTGGTCACATGGAAAAGGGCGTAGATACAGGAAAGTGCCAATTAGGGCCAAAAGTTCAATTTACCATTGGGCAAGCCCCTCGATCTTCCCTCTTTTTCAACATTTTAGTTTTTGGCTATTTTTTTTCACATTGCTTCTTCCAGATAAACTTTTAAATCAGCAGGCAGAATTCTAAAATATCTGAGTGTAGGTTTGGTTGCGTTCATATTGGCTGTATGGACTAATTCGGGTAGAATTTATACCTTTACACATTGAATTTTCATATCCAATTAAAAACATTTTGCACATTTTTACTTGAGTTTTCTTTTATGCTTTTCAACAGTTTATTTTTATTATAAAAATTTTAAGACAAACTCAGAAGTAGAAAGAAGAACACAATGCCTGCCTATTTCTATGTCTCCCAACTCTGCAGGGGTCACCTCTGCTTCCTCTGTCCTTTCCCCTATTGTTGGCCTTAGTATTTTCAAGTAGATGCCCGTCGTCATGTCATTTCACCCCTACGTATTTTAGCATGCATCTTTTTAAAAATAGACATATATACACTGTACACATATATGTATGTATATGTGCATGTGTTTATGTGTATGTGAATAATTATTACAGCTAATAACATTCTACGAGAGTTCCTAGGAAGTATTACCTAATGATCCATCTTTAATCAAACTTTCCCAATGTCAAAAAAATATTTTTATAGTTTGTTTGAATTAAGCTCTATAAATTAAATTTGGTTGTCTTAAGTCTTTTTCTCCAGAGCAAACCTCTTTATCTGTTTTTGTCATGCCACAAACTTGTTGCTGGAACTGAATCACTTGTCGTGCAGAACTTTCCATGTTTGAATTTTGCTGATTCCATACCCTGGTGTCATGAAATATGTTTCCCTAACACCTGTGGTGTTTTCTGTTAAGCAGTTAGTGAATCTAGAGACTCAATCATATTCAGTTTCAAGTGTTTTCTTTCTGGTGGGGGTTAGGGGGGAAGGTAAAAATCCTTCATAAGTCATGCTACGTGCTTCCCAGAGCATTCATCCTTTTGAGAGATGCATGTTTAGATTCATCAGTAAGATCAGGTTTTATCAGTCTCCTCCATCCCTTACGAAGTTCCCCTCTTAACTAATTATTTCAGCCTCGCTCCGTTGTTTCATTAAGGATTGCAAAATGGTGATATTCAAATTCTATCCTTCCTTCTGCATTTATTAGCATCAATTATTTTGTAAGCTTGAGGTAGAATTCACATAAGAAAGTCTGGATACCTGTTCCAAACACACAAATTTACCTGGGTGCGATTTACACTTGTCGGGTCCAGCCTGTGTTAAAGATGCTTTGCTATTCTCATACCAGGCCTGGGAGTAAGTGCCAGACTGATTACTAAGTGAGTGGATGGGGAGCGTGGCCTTCCCGAGATTATAGCCACGGGGAAGGAAAGTCCTTCAGTGGAACAAACCGACCAGGGAGGCTGGGTGAGCGCACACATCTACAAGCACATCCACAAGTATTTTTCACTGAAAGGAGACAACTTACAGCTTCCCTTTTCCTGTCAGCCATGAGCCACAAACCAGACGTGATAAATGGTGCTGCTGTGTTCATATGTGTCCCAGATTTGTTTTAAAAATCATTTTCAATTCAGCTGGTTTTCTCTTAACATTAAAAGATTGGAAATTGTTTTGTGGTCTGTGTCAGAGATTTGTGTCTGCATCATAGAACTCTAATTCTCAAACTACTGAAGCACTGGAATCATAAAATGTTTAATGAGACATATCAATTTAATTGTGCTTCTTGGAACTTAAAGAGCTGGAGTTTGTCGGCTTTTTGCTGACAAATGTCATCATTTACAGGCTGGTCTTTGGTGCTGATGATGTTCACTGTTGCTAAAAATGTTGGGAAATGAGGTATGCTTAGCGAAACAAAAGACATTTTTTCATTTAATTGATTAAATTGCAGTTTAAGAACAAAATACACTTGCAAGTATTTGGAAAGAGCCTGGTTTGGTAAGGGTCATTATGCTTAAATCCTGCTGCAGAGGATGCTGTGTTTCTGGACAATGAGAAGGAAAGAGAAGAGTATGTCCTGAACGACATCGGGGTAATTTTTTATGGAGAAGTCAATGAGATCAAGAGTAGAAGCTGGAGCTATGGTCAGGTGAGCCATTTACAATCTGTCATTGTCAAGGATATTTTTACTTAATATTTTTTTGTCACGTGTATCCCTGCAGGGTGCCATAGATCAACATTAGACAAGCACAATTTCCTGCTTTTCAGGATCTGAGACTCCAAGGCAGAGAGCATAGCAGTAGAGACTTATAAAGACAACTGAATAATTTATCAGCTGAAACCACATATCTGTGGTTATTACAATGTTACAGAGCAGAAAGTTTCTACGGATAACGTGGCATCCTATTGAGAAATGCTTTCGCATCTTAGTGCAGTGAAATCTCATTAGCTTGACCGGGAATGGACCGAAGTTTTCCTTTTCTTATATAGAAAAGTATTTTGATAATGATGCAAAGAATACAGCAAGGTGACTGCCCAGCTCAAAGAAATAACTTTTCTTTTTAAAGTATTAGTCTAGGATACTGCTAATTAGAAAAGAGTGTTACCATTTTGTCAAAGAATGGCCCACTGGGCTTTGTAGAAACATTTTATCAGCTGCAACCTCAAGTTACTGTCTAGATACAAAGCAGCCAATGATATTTTTTAAAGATATTCAATAATTCAAATGATTTCAGTTTGGTATCTTTAACAATGGGGCAAATGAATGATATTTTACCATTTTTTCCATAAATGAATATATATCCTGTGATTCAAAAGCGATTTTAATTAGCAACATAAAAGGAGGGAAGTGTGCCATCTCCCAGGGAGCTTTGGCTGGTGAGACTAGACTTGTGCATCATTGCTCTGGGTGTCCAGGGGAGCAATTTCACAGAATCTGACTGCACCAGGTCACATGGTACTTTCTTGGCTCCAAGTCCCTGGCTTTGACTTCCACATGGAATCTCCCTGTGTCCCTCACCACTGCTCCATTGTGACCATTGGTGCCTGTGCCATCCTGCCTACCTGGCACTGTGGCCAGCATCTTCACCCTGACGCCTGAGGATTACATGCCCAGTGCTCAGGCTTGCCTGCCTGCATTTCTGATGTCCTGCCAAGCTATGATCTACATTTACTTCCCCTGTCTTTGGATTCCCGCCTGGCTCCCTGGCTATAAGCCCTCCCCTTCCTCGGTGACGTGCAAACTTTGACTGCTGTCCCCAATTCTTAGCCTTTAGCCTAGTGGTTCTATTTATGGCCCCAATGTGACAATCTGTAGAAAGCTAATAAAGGAAAGGGCATCACTGCATGCAGCAAGGAGAACTGGGAAAGTGTGCCTGCACAGTCAGGGCACTCCGCATGCCTTCGGCTGGGCACCCACAAGCAGAGGCACTGTCTGCATCTACTGTCATTCAAAGAGGCCTTTGATTTGGGTCCTTCAGCCAAAATAACCAACCAAGCCAGTTGTTTGCAGTGATGCAAGGAAACAACTAGTTCTATGACTACCTCATTAACTCTCCAGCTAGTTGCTGTTATATCCCATAAACATGGCTGAGAAATGCTGCTTAATAAGAAGCAGAGTAAGGTATTTATATACCTGAAGAACTAGGACAGTTCCCCATGACTGCATGCATCCCATCAGTGTGGGCTACACTCAGAGCTGGAATTCTAACTGCATTCAATACATAGTTACAGGCAATTAGCCATTAAGATTGTGGTTTCCATCACAAGTATGTGGGTAGATAACAGGTAAGGCTTCTGTGTTCAAGGAAATCTCCTATTGCAGTGAGCTACAGTGCAGGTAAAATCTCCCCATCTTGCCATTTTATTGCTGTTTGGTTTTTATTCCTTTTTAAAAAAATTCTGATATTGCCTTTGGCTAGCATTTCTTTCTAAGGAAATTGAACTTGTACCAGGCTCTTCCCTGCATGGTGTAATTAATCTTCTTCAGGACTTTCTGCTTCTCCCCGACCCTGGAGCCACCTTGTCTCAGAAGAGGGAAACCTTAGAGGCATGGTTGTTACTACATGAGATCTCCTACTATTCCGGGTCCAGCTAACTAGGCCTGAAGTACCTTTCTGCAGTACATCTGAAAGCCGTTTATTTTTGAGATGCTTGAGGACTTGTGTTACTCGTGAAGTCTTGAGACTCTGGCCTGACTTTGGTAAATTGTCCGTTCCTCCACCTTGGGCACTGGAGCCAGTATGTTGGAGAGATCTTCTAAATTAACTTGTACCACTTTCTGAAGAGCTTCAAGGCAGTTCATGATCCCTGAGCACATCAGCTTTCTGGTAGTTTTGCTTATGTTTCTGGCTTGCTTTTTATGTTCTTATTCCCTTCACAGAAAAATAAAAGAGGATGTCCCCTTCCTTTCACTTTAATATTTCATGCTCAAGATTATGGGAGATTACTGTATCAGATACACATTTCTAAACCTTAGGTTTCATTTTATTTTTCATCAGAGAATATTTTGTTTGCAGAGTGGACATTACATAGTTTCTCATTTTTTCCCCCAAATAGTTTGAAGATGGCATCCTCGACGCTTGCCTGTACGTGATGGACAGAGCACAGATGGACCTCTCTGGTAGAGGGAATCCCATCAAAGTTAGCCGCGTGGGGTCTGCGATGGTAAGCAATAGCTAGCGACTACGAAAATCTAGGACATATGTCATTTGCCTCCGTCTGCATGCCAGTTCATCAAGAGCTGTTGACATGATGACTTATACGTAACAAACTCTTATTTGTAAGATTCTGGCTTATGATACTCAGTGTAGCTCTGGGAGTCCCCTGAGCTTGTCCTGTGCTATAAAACACAGTTCCCTTCTCAATATGGTATGTTTCTTTGGCTTCAGACACCTGGTGATAGATACCAGATACTATAGCCCAGTTACTCTTAACAACCTCTTGCCTGGGGACTGAGAAGTAACCATGACAAAAATGTCAGTGACTATAATCAAACAATCTATCAACCAAATATCAAGTGGTGCAGAAGAAGATGTGCAAGATGCAGCTTTTCTTCATTTTCATTAATAAGAGTAACAAAATGAATGACTCTATCCGACAATCCTGGCTCCTGTTACAATGATACCTCACCACAGGGCTTCCTCACTTATGAGTGGGTGCTGATTCTTGGTGGCAATCCTGTGAGGTCAGCAGGATGGGCATGCATGTCTCATGATCCTTTACAAGTTAGGACACAGGTGAGGACAGCTTGCCAGGGACAAGCCTCAGCTAGAGCCCAGGTCTGCTGACCTCAAATCTAGACATTTTCTGCCTTCCATGTTGTTCTCTGTGGGAGATCCTGAACATCTTTGGAAATGCAAAGATCCTTCAGTGGAACAGCTAGCTGAGAGAGGAGATAGACCTCCCGCGAGTGGGAAGGGTGGGGCCAGGCGTGGGACGTGGATTCATTGTGGTGTCGAGTCCCTGCAGAGTCCTGCACTGAACTGATAACCCAGCACACAGCACCAGTCCTTGGAGTGGAAAAGCATATCAAATCTGGTTCAAGAGTAGAATATTTCTGAAGAAACATTAAGCTGGTTGGCGTTTCATACGATCAAAGACTAAGACAAAATCTTTGTATTGCAAGTTTCCTTAAGTTTTCTAAAAAATTCCCTGTTTGGAAGAATTTTATCTTTGAGTTTGGTTTTGTATATTCTTTTGAGTTAAACAAAATCAACATTGTTCATACAAAATATTAGACTGAGAATGATGTGAAATGTAATTTCTGGTTAATTTTTAAGAAGGGTCATTTTTATTTTATTAATAACTAAGCTACATGTAAATTTAAGAAACAGTGGAGCTTAAAAAGTGATAGGTGGAAACTAACATCTAGAGACAGTTTTGTTTTCTGTTAGTTTATGTTGCAAAGTGAAAAGACAACAATGAATTCTAAAGAATTTAGGAATCTCTTTGTAATAACCATATATAGCACCATATATTAGGCCTGCAGCCAATCACTATTTTTCCTGTTTCACAGACAAGATTTCCCTTTTTCTTCTTCTTTTAAGTTACCCTGGCAAGTTTGCAGTGAGGAGGGAAGCACTATTTAGCAATGGTTAATGTAAATTAATTTCTTGTTGAGCTTTCTAAAATGGCATGCTCATCAGCCTAAGCTTACTCGCACATTATATGTATTTTTACTAATCCAGAAATCAGAAATCATTGTCTAACACAAGCCAATGCAAGAGGGACGGCTAACCCAGTGCTGTCTGTGGTGGCACCTGGCCAAGCAGAAAGCTCTTAAGCAGTGAATAAGCACATAATCCTAATGCAAATGGCCTTGAAATTTTATTAATCATATAAAGCTTATGAAGTTCTAATTTTGAAAATGTATATCCCAATTAAAAGGTTTAGAACTAGACAGAGAGAAACTATCTGGAGATTGATTTGGTTTGGTTTTGTTTTTGGAGGGGGAGGCCTTGGGTGTCAAGGGGTAGAGCGCTCGCCTGGGTCATTTAGAGCAATAGCTCTATTGCTACCACGCCAGTGTTTGCAGATGCAAAATGTTTGATAGTTTTCAAAACCCTTTCATCTCTATTATCTGCTTTAATCCTTAAAATCTTTTCAAAACCATTCAGTTATAATGAATTTAAAAACTAACACATTGAGACTCTAAAAGACGATAGAAAAGATCAACTCTTCTTTGGCAATTCGGGCTGTTGTTCTTCCATTCAAAAGTCCAGAAATCTATGGTGAAATGTCTGAGTGTAGTTAAACAAAAATAAAGAACAAAAAAACCTTTAGACTTTTCAATTAAAGATTTGCCCTAAAATGTGAAAAGATGTATTCAGAGGGCCCAGGAAGAAAATGTTTTGAAGTTGCAGGAGTCTAGCCAGAACCCCGATTCCCAGGGAGATGACACCTGTGTGTCTTCTAGAACGGAGGCTGCTGCACGTTCTTTCCTGAGTTCCTCTCAAACCTCTCCCCAGCCTGGTCACTGAGGCTGCAAATCCCTTTCTCAGGATATAAATGCTGGAACAGAGATACACGTGGCGTGCAAATTCCCGGAAATGGTAACACATTGACTTCAGTTCATGATGAGAGTGAAGGAAGGGGGAACTTTCCTGAGAGCAGGGGTTGCCAGGAAAGAGTGGGGCTGAGGAGTTCAGCCCTCCCCAGGTGTCTGAAGAGGGTGGAGCCGAGTGGGGACAAGACACAGGAGCACATGACTGGGGCTCCAAAGGCAAATTTGTTTACTGTGGTCAAGGCCAAGTCTAGCACTGAAGGGAGTTTGCAGGGAACAGGTGGGTGGATGATGCTAAGAAAGGAAAAAAAAAAGCAAAGATAACCCAAATTGTGCAAACTTTTTAATGATAATAATAATCTGAATCTGGATTTTAAGTGTACAATCCCCACATCAAAATATTTATTGTCCAGTAGACACCCTTGGATAATCACTCGTTGCGGGGCCGTCCTGTGCACCTGACAGGTAGGTGTTCCACAGCACCCCCAGCTTCTACCCAGGAGATGCAAATAGCATCTTTTCCCCACCAGTTGTGATGACCAAAAGTGTTTCCAGATATTGCCAAATATTGCCTGGGGGTAAAAGTCACCCTTAGTGAGGACCACAGCACTAAACCCCTCTGTGGCTCAGTTTCCCTGTCTGTGGAATATCAATAACACTCTCTTCTCACCTGTGTAGAGGATCTTAACTCAATCGAAGCCACTGGTTTTCATTCCTCATTGGAGAGAAAGTGGAGGCAGCATTGTGTGGGAAGAGCCTTCGCCCATGTCAGCTCAGACCTTGGTTCTGGGTCTGCTGTTAACTTCGTATGTGACCCAGGATAAATCACTAACCCCTCCTTACCTCACATCTTCATCTTTAAAATGAAATTTTATCTCTGTACTCAAACCACATTTGTTATTCCCAGTGGCATCAAGAATATCCTTTTATTCTTCAAAACAGAGCTCTCCTTTCTTCTATTTTTTCCCTTTATAAATTCAGTATCTTCCCTTGTTCTTATTTTGAGTTGCTGTTATTTCACTTTGTTGTAAAAGTAGGATAAGTTTATGACATTCTGGACAGCCTCGGGCTAGAGGACTTTCCCAGGAGACAGAAATCCAAAAATCCTGCATTCTCATCGTCTGGGGATTAGGCCTGAGATGTTATAACCTTACATAAGCTAAGTTTTATTTAGACTCTTCTAAATACTGAGTGGTGCATTTTACCGAAGCTATACTGCAGATTGATTTAAAAGAGAAAAAAAGGAGAAATTAGAAAAAAAGAAGAAACTTGCCCAAAGTTATACTTCTTCCTTTAAATTGCATTGCTTGATTGCTGTTTTCTTTCTGATACATTTCTGATGTGACAGTTACCACCAGGAAAATTGCCAGGAAAAGTTAAGAAGGGTGTTTTGTGCCATCTGAAAACTGACTTCACTCACGTGGCATTAATAAAGCATTCCATTGCTGGCCCTCAGTTGCCGTGAGGAAGCCAGACATGGACTCTGAGCTCCCAGTAAGACTATCAGAACAGCTGGGCATGACATGTTACGACAAGAACAGCAAAGGGGAAGACTGTGACAATAACCTGGCATTGCCGCAGGGTGGTTACCTGTCTGTGTCTGTTTCTGCCCCATGACTGATTTGATCTGGCAGCAAGTGTGGGCAGGGAGCTTCCCCCAAGGAGACACAGCTGCTGCTGAAATGGCTGCTGTTACTGCAGATACCTGATTATATATTCACTGTGAAAACCCTAAATATCTCACTTCCATCCAGATTTGCTCCTGTTGGGTAAGATGTTACCAATAGAGGATCTGTGTGGAAATATGCACAGAACTAGCAAGTGAGATCAGGAAGACTCACCAGGGGTCTCCTTAGTGAGGAAGCAGAGGCCCTTTGAAGTGATGTCACTCACATAAAGTCATTCGGCAAATAAGTGGCTGAGCTGGAACTACGTACTGTCCTTACTCTCAGATCATATTATCTTAGAGGGCCACTACCAACACATTATTACCAATAACAATTACCATATCAAATTGAGGAGCTGTCTCCTAGAAAAGAACAGTGAGCCCCAAGGGAATAGAGCCCAGATAAGGTGAATTTTGAAATAGGAGAATAAGTAAAGAAAGGTGTAAATCAGAGGATTCAAAATAGTCAGGGCACTGGAACCCTGGAGAAAAAGTGCCCAGACAGGATTAGGTACCAAATATGATAAGACGGTGGTATCGGTGGTGGTGGTACTAGCGATGGTGGTCATGATACGGGTGGTGGTGACAATGATGACAGAAAAACACTCAATATTAACTCATTCATTCAAGAATTATTTGTTAAGAATCTACCAGTCCAGGCACTGGGGACCAACTGTGAACAAAGCATCATTTATCCCTTCGCAGAGCTCACAGTCTAGCAGAGGAGACAGACTAGTGAGTAGAACATTTCAGTGCAGCATGGCAGAATCTCTGGTGGAAACCAGGCACAGGATTGTTGTGTGGGACAGCAAATCCGAGAATTTAGCTCAAAGTTTTCCCAGGACTAAGCACTGGCCTGACGAGTGTTGGCATATTGGATGAAAGACGGAAGAATGGCTGACAAGGACCCATAGCAATCACAAAACGTGCCACTATTCACAGAAGTCCTTTCTCCATAGCGGAAATGGGATTCGAATAGCCAGTCACCAAAAGCACTGGAGAAAAATGTCGTGGGGGTAGTTTTCTCCTCTGGGGGCTTGTTTGCTTTGCAATTCAGAAAACGTAAGGTTGCCGTGACCAAAGTTTGCTCCATGGGATCCCAACATTCACAGTTACTTGATCTCATGGTATTTTGATTCAATTATAGTAAGAAAAAAGGTGATATTAATGGGAAAATTTTAAAGGTAGGAGAGGAGAAAAAAATGTCAGTATAGTTATATATTTTAAAATTCCAGTGCTTTATACTATTGCCAAACAGGACTTTCCAGCTTTCCTTGAGATGCCACGTTTATTTTTAACCCTGGTCTTTTGCTAATATCGAACCATGATGCCATCATTAATCCCCATTAATACTTTGCTCTGACTGTGTCTTTGGGGAACTAAATCCTGATTGAATTTTTTTAACCAACTGATGTTCGATGTACTCTTTAGTTTTATAAAAAAAATCTTGAACTCCAGCTAGTAAATCACACTGGCCACAGCTGGGGGTAGGTCCTGGCTCTCCCTGGGGCCCATGTGAGATGAGCAACTGTGGACCTTTGAGATGAAGTGGACCTCGGTGCTTCTGATCCTCGAGCACCTGCGATCTCGCAGATAAACTGAAAATAAAGTTATTTTCACTTTGTCCATCTCTTCCTCCCCTTCTCTTTGTCCCAGTATTTAGAAAGTTTTTCTTCTTTCCACACATGAAAAAGATAGTAGTGATTTCACTACTTTGATACGTTGCCAAGCCGCTCCACAGGGGGCTTACTATAAAATCATGCCTTTTATTTTCCTCCAGTTGTTTACTTGGCCATTTTATGGGAAGCCTCACACTCAGCAAACCTCTTCATACAACAATCCTTACTTACAAATATTCAGATTACATTTAAAAATTCATTTGAGTTATAAATTTCACCGCTGAGTCATCCCAAATGAAGTCTAATGTCAGAAATAAATACAGAAAGTCTACTCCCTGGTCATATAGACCAACCACAGTGTAGTTCCCTAACAGTTTTATTTTAAAATAATTTTTAAAAACATTTACCAAGCAAAATCTAAGTGCTTTTTGGTTTATGAAGCAGCTAAAACTCTCTTTCTTGGAGAGAACCGTCATAGAGAAATCTGAGGACCCAGGCACTGAATGGCCATCGTCTCTGATCTTTTTAAACCGTGAGGAGTTTTGTCATAGTTCCCCGTATGGATCTTATTTTTTGAAATATTTCATCTATTGAAAAAGCATGACCAGGTAATAATAATGTTTGCTTCTTCTTGGATCAGATTTATATAATTGCCAATCAGAACTTCTGACGGTGGTGGTGGTGGTGGTGATAATGATCACTACCAGATAACCAGTGTGACCACACTGACTGATTTGATGCCATCTTTGTGAGGATGAAGATCCGACTTCCAGCTGGTGTTCTGCAAGAGTGACAATAACGCAGCTGCACCCTAATTTACAGTGCCTAGAAGTCAGAATTCCCAGGGTGGTGGCCATTGCCAGATACAGGCTCCATGATCGATTTGAGTCCCCATCCAGAGTTTCTGGGTCTCCAACACTATCAACTTTTATTTTAAATTGTTACTGTCTCTCTCTATAATTCATGTCAGGAATAACGTGCCTCAGTTTGGGATGGCAGAAAAATACCATTTGATCCAGCAATCCCTTTGGATAGGCATCTATCCAAAGGAAAAAAAGACATTCTATAATAAAGACATCTGCAGTAGAATGTTTATTGCAGCACAATTCACAATTGCAAAGATGTGGAAACAACCCAAGTGCCCATCAATCCATAAATGGATTAATAAAATGTGGTATATATATACCATGGAGTACTACTCAACTACAAAAAACAATGGTGATCTGGCACCTCTTATATTATCCTGGATAGGGCTTGAGCCCATCCTTCAAAGTAAGGTATCACAAAGATGGAAAAACATGGACCGCAAGTACTAGCTGATCAACACTAAGGTGCTCACATGGTAGTAATACTCATGGGTGTCGGTCAGATGGGGGGTGGTAAACCCACAACTAATGGAAGCCGAGCACACTGTATGGGGGAAGAACACACTTGTAGCCCTGGCTTGGGTGAGGCAAACGCATTACATGTAACCAAAATTTTTGTACCCCCATGATATTCTGAATTTAAAAAATTAAAAACTAAAAAAAGAAAAAGGATAACCTTTCCAGTGGTGACACATCTCAGTCAGTAGGAGCTCCCAGGGTGGCAACTTCTGGAGAATCTCCAATAGGGTAAAATACTAAATTACCAATTACCAAAGAGAATTTTAAAAATCTTTAAAGGTGGAGTCAAAGTGTTGCTAAGAATGGAAGGCATTTCTACAGTTCTGGAATGACCAAGGGAAGGTACAGAGTCAGGACAATTCTCTAATACATTTCCAACTACATATAATGCCAGAAGGTCACCTCATTCACCAGGGATTTTCATTTCTGTTTGTTGAGGAGTTTTAACAACTGACAAATATATTGGAAGCAGTGGGAAAATAGAATTTGCCCAACAGAAAGTATCCTCATAGCCACTTTTGAATGTGCAGGTGGAAAGACCGAGGTATCGAGAAGCTGAATAATTTCATCCAAGGTCACTGGTAGCACTGGGGATGCGACTCGGGTTGCCGGACCCACTGCCGGATCTCACCCACGATGTTATGTTTCCCCTGGATGTGTCCTCTGCCTGTCCTCTCTGCCTGAGTACAGACATAATGCCTTTTACATGCCCTGTCTGATTTAATCCTTCTCTTTAAGGTAGGGGGAGTGAGGGACAATGAACTGTTCACACATCATCTTTTTCTGTTATGGTAAAAGCCAGCCATATAATGAAGTTTTCATTTGTGGGCAAACAGCTTGGTTTCTCAATTACTAAGGTTACATTTCTTATGCCTCCTCTCCCCATATTTTCGGAAAAAAACAGACATTTATTACAAATCATCTCTCAAATGTGATAATCACAGTCAATCTAAATGTCTGCTCTCCCCGAATTGCTTCCTGGAATGAGGGTTCAATGCTGCTTCTATTTGGTAATCACGCAGGCTATTTCTGAAACACAAGGATGCTTTTCAGCACTCCCTCCAAGCTGTGCAGTCGCTGAGCTCTGGTCTCCCGAGGCCAGCGTCCCCAGAACAGAGGGAGAGCAAAGGAGCAAAGCCAGTGCAGCGCTGTGGGATGAGCACAGCTTTGCCCACTTTGGGCTCCCCTCTCCCCTTCCCTTCCTTGCCCACCTCCTCCTTTGCCATCCTTCTCTCTCCTTCCTTCTCCTACTGTGCACTTTCCCTCTCCCGTCCACCCGGTCCCTCCATTCAGACATTTCTGCAGGCCCGTTCCACCCAGCCCCACACTGCAGCAGGAGCATGGCCATGCAAAAGGCAGATCGCATTTGGAGACCTCGAAATCTCAGTTTCCTTCTCTCTTGGTCCACATTTTGTTTTTCCTCTCACGATTGTCAATTAGCAAAATATATTTTGGGCCAATGAAACTCCTCAGACTAAGGCAGATAAGAGTAATAATTTCTTGTTGCAATGGTTACCATGAAAATGAATCTAATTACCATCCCCTGTCAGAGCTTGGGTCATGTATTATATAAATACCAAAGGACATTCACATAACAGTAGTTACATGCTTCATGTTGATTAGGGTTAGTTCATGGGGTTTAGTTTAAATGAAGTAAAATCTGCATACAATAAGAAGCATGGGTACGAAATGCACAATTTGATGAATTTTGATTGGGGTAATTACCACCCCAATCAAAATATAGACATTTCCATTAGCCCAGAAATTCCCCTTGTGCTCCTTCCATTCAGCCACCACCCCCTTAGGCAACCACTATCCTTATTCTTGCAATTGGTTATATTTGTCTATTCTTAAACTTCACATAAATGGATTCATACAATATAGACGGGGCTGGCTTCTTTTACTCAATCGATTGTTGCATGTGTTTTTAATTTTTCCTTACCATTACTGAGAAGAATTTCATTGTATTATATGTCACTATTTGTCTACCTGCTCACCTATTGATGGGCATTTGAGTTGTTTCCATTTGGAGCTATTACGGGTAAAGCCACTATGAACATTCTTGTACAAGTATTTTTGTGTACCTATTTTCATATGCCTGGAGCAAGTAGCTAAAGGTGCCATGTCTAGATCAGATGATATGTACATGTTTGACTTTATAGGAATCTGCCAGTTTTCCAAAGTGGTTGTACCATTTTATGTGCCTGCTAGCAATGTATGAGGGTCCTGGTTTTTCTACAGCTTCACCTATTCTTGATGTTTTCAACCTTTTTAATTTTAACCAATCTAGTGGGTGTGTAGTGGTATCTCATTGTGTTTTTAATTCTCATTTCTCCGATAGCTAATGATGTTGAGCACCTTTTCATACATTTACTGCCCATTTCTGCATTTTTTTTGGTGCTGCATCTTTTCAAGTCTGTGACCATTTTCTTATTGGTTTGTTGGTATTTTTATTATTGTAGTTCTCTGTGTATATTCTGAATACATATCATTTGTCAGATATTATGTATAGAGGATACTTTCAACCAAACTACGGCTTGCAATTACATTTTCTAAGTGGCATATTTTAAGTAATAAAAACTTTTTAATTTCATCAAGTTCAATTTTTAAGTTGTTTTTAATAGTGCTCCCCAGGAAGGACTACAGTCATGAAGATATTCTCCTGAGTTTATTTTTGAAGCTTTATAATTTGAGCATCTACATTTTGGTCTATGATTCATCTTGAGATATCCTTTTACGTGGTGTAAGGTAGGGATCAAGGTGTTGTTGTTTTTTTACTCAATTTATCCATGTTTCAGCAACATTTGTTGGAAAGAATTTTATTTGTCGAAAAGACTTTCTTTTGTTGAAAAGACTATCATTTGCCTCATTGAATTGCTCTGGCGACTTTGTTGAAAATCAAATGACTGTATGAGAGTGGCTCTATTTCTGGCCTGTCTATTCTGTTCCAGTGGTTTATATGTCTATCTGTGTACCGATACCACACTGCCTTGATGACTGTTTTGCTATAGTAAATCTTCAAATCAGGTGATCATCAAACTTTGTTCTTCCTTTTCAGTGTGTTTTGGTTATTCTAGATCCTTTGCATTTCTATTAATATATAAATTTTAGAAATAATCGTCAACTTCAACAAAATGTCTGTTGGTATTCCAATGCATTAGCTTGATCTAGTAAAGAAATACAAAAGGTGGCCTATGCCCATTGTCTGGTAATACCACATCCATTCATTCAACAGAACGTACTGAGTGCTCACTCTGCCAGCCCTGGGACTGCAAAGTCAAGGCAATGTGACACCTTACTTTCCTCTGAGAATGTATAGCCTGGTCATAGAAATGACCAAACCAGCGACACGATGCAATGTGATAGATGGGAGGATAGAACTAAGCAAAGAGTATATGCGAGCACAGGATAAGGACAGCTAATCAAAGGGTAATTGGTGGTATAGATTTCCAAGGAGAAACCAGCTGAGTTTTAAGGAATCAATAGGCATTCGCCAGGTAAAGAAGGGCTTTGAGTGTGGACTGGCATTCCAGGAAGACACAGTAACATTTCCAGTAGCAACAAGGCAGAAAACAGCTTGTTGTGAAGCCCAGCACTATGAAAAGCCAAAGAGATGGGTAGAGGCTTTCTTTTCCTTCGGATCAAGTGTGTGCCCCTGGCTGTTATAAGTGCTATGGAAGGATCAAGATGAGGAGCCAGGCAAGGAAACAGAACTCCCACTACCCTGTTTCTATTCTCTTGTGTGTTTTTGCTGCACTGCCTGCTCATGGCATAACCTGCCGGAGCACTTGATCTGCAACTCCTCTCCCTGCCGATCCTTACCGCATAACTTGACAAACGGGACAGCAGGCCCAAGAAATAGATCTCTATGTTCCCAGACCAGTGGGTTTTCAAATTTATTTTTTAGAACTATTTTTTTTTCAAATATCAATTTAGCCCAAATACACAAAAGGGAAAAAGCAGGGCAGCAGTCATTGAAGAGAGGTGCTGCCTGAGGCTCCCCCACCCGCGAACACTCAGTTCCCTCTCGCCCACCCCCCAACACAATACCTACCAAGGTTCTTTTGCAAAACGCTAGCATGCCATGGGCACAATTTGACATCCACTTTACCACTTGCACCTAGATACATTTCAGATTGGCCACTTCAGACTGTAGTTGGGGACTTAGGAGTCACAAAACCTAGAAAGGATTTTCTACAAGGAATAATTCTTCCTCTCCCCAAATTTCACTCTAGGCCTTTAAACGTAGTTCATGTTACCTAAAATCGAAATTTATATCCAATGGCCTTATTGAAACTATTATAGACAAGATTGGGTATAAAACTATTTTCTAAAAGAGTTACAGAATTTCAAGCCTTTATGAGAACATAACTTTTAACAATGAAATTTAATAGAATATAATAGGTTTATGATGGAGAAAATCATTTCATCATAGCCATATAAAATGTGCACGCAGGAGAAGAAAAATACCTTTACATATTTAAAGAGAAGCAGGAAAAATAGTAACTACACAAAATGTTGAGGTCTGTGCTGCAGGAAACTGAGGAATCAAGAAATGCCCATTCCTTTATCTGTCAGTGTCCAGTCAGACTCTGCTCAAGCCCCAGTGACCAAGACTGGAGCCAAGTCCAATGTGGGTTGTGCTTTAAGGTTCTTCCCATCCTTTGAATTATACAGGAGAAATAGTTTTAAAATTATAAATATTATTATACTATAGATGTTAGTTTAATTAAAAAGTATTACATTTACCTTTTATAGCTTTGTTAACATGTAGTCAACAATAAAATGTACATATTTACAGGAAACAATTTGATAATTTTGACATGTATGTGCACCCATGAAGCTATCACCAAGATCAAAATAGCGAGCATGTCCATCTTCCTAGAAGTTCCCTGTTGTAATTTCTCCCTTTAACCACTCTCTGCCTTGTGTACCATCCCCAGGTAGCCACTGGTCGACTTTCTGTCACTATGCATTGATTTGTGTTTTCTAGAATTTTATATAAATGTAATCATACAGTATGTACTATGTTTTGGTCTGGCTTCTTTTTATGCTTCTTTACTGCATTTTGCTTGATCTCTGCTGTTGTTTGTTCAGTAGCTCATCCCTCTTTATTGCTGGGTAGTATCCCATTGATGGATACACTGCTATTGTGGATGTGGACGTTTTGGCCATTTCTAGTTTTTACCTCTTACAAATAAAGTGGGAACATACATGTAAAAGTCTTTGTATAGACATATGTATGACATATGTATGACATATGCTTTTATTTGTCTTAGGTAAATAACTGGGAGTGGGATAGCTGGGTCATATGGTAGATGTTTGCCTTCTTTTTAAGAAACTGCCAGACTGTTTTCCAAAGTGGTTGTGCATTTTACACCCCCACTGGCAGGATATAAGTGTCCTCGGTGTTCCATGTCCTTCCCAAAACTCGGTATGATCAGTCTTTTTAATTTTAGACTAACAGGTGCATGGTGTTATCTCACTGTGGTTTTAATTTGCATTTCCCTAGTAACTAATGATGTTGAACATCTTATTGGCCACCCATGTGTCTTTTTTGATGTAATCTGTTCAACTATTTTTCTCATGTTTTTAAATGGTTTTTTTTAATTATTTTTATTTCAGGATATTATGAGGGTACAAACATTTTGGTTACATTTTATGTCTTTGTCTCACCCAAACGAGGATTAGAGGCATGCCCTTCCCCTCTACAATGTTCACCACAATTATTGGGTTTCAAGTCTTCTTTACATATTCTGGATACAAGCTCTTTATCAGATATGTGATTTACAAGTATTTTCTTTATGTTCCTTAATTTGTTTTCTTCTATGCATGATTTTTTTTCGTGATATCTCTCTCCCCACCCCGCTTTCTCCCCCTGACCCCATGCTGCTCTTTTCTCTTTCTATTCATAGTGCCTTTCAGTGAGGAAAAGTCCTTAATTTTGATGAAGTCCAATTTATAAATATTTTCCCATGGATCATGGTTTCAGTATTATATCTAAAGAACATTTCCTGACCCAAAATCACACAAGTGTCTCCTGTGCTTTCTTTTAGAAGTTGTATAGCTTTAGGTTATAGATTTAGGTCTGTAATCCATTTCAAGATAATTTTTACATATGGTACAAGGTATGAATCAAATCTTATTTTTTGCAAATGAACATCCAATCGCTCTAGCCTTATTAGTTAAAAAGATTATCCTTTATATGTAAAATTGCCTATGCAACTTTGTGAAAAATTAGTTAACTGTATTTATGTGCATCTATTTCTGTGTTCTCTATTGTGTTCCACTGATCTGTTTCTCTGTATTTATGCCAAATGGTGTCAGCCAACTTAAAAGTATTACATTTAATTATACTCAAATTCTGTTTAATTATAAGTTTTGTTTAATTTTATTAAATTTCATTTTAATAGGAAAAAAACTGAATTACAACAGAAGAAATTGTTAAACTTTAAATAAATGTTTCTTCACTCCAAGAGCTATCATTTTCTAATGGGTTCCTCTGAGGTTATTAAAAAATTATGAAAACCACTAAAAGAATAAAGTAATTATGTACTTTTAAATTATGTTTTAATTTTAGATGGTATCAATTAACTATGAGAGACCAACACATTAAAACATTAGCATTTTCCTTCTTCCTCTCCTCTTTTCTCCCTCATATCTAATTTTTTTCTTAGGGTGATTATTGCTTTTACACTGTCAAATTTTAAAATTTATCTGTAACTATAATTCCCAAAAATGCTTAAATTGCATGGACTTTTTTCACCACTGAATCTTTTACCACAGAGTTTCTGTTCCTGGGTTCTTTATTTGATTGATTAAGCTCTTAAATATAATATCTTGATATCACTTTTCAAGTAGTTTGGTTCTGCTGGGCACTATGTTCTCTGGTTCCTCCAGGTCTGAAAATGTGCGCTGGTTTCCTTTATACTTGCACACCATCTCAGCTGCGCATAGTATTCTTGGGACAACCTTTCTTTCTTTCAGAACTATGTAAATAATGATTGACAGTGCTTTGCCAGTGAGTGGTACTGCAGAGAAGTCTGAAGGCAGTCTGATTCCCCAGATGGTTCCTAATTTACATTTTATGTCTAGATGACTAAACAATTATTTCTTTTTCTAACGTTCAAATTAATTAAAATTCCTTGGCATTAAACATTCTGCATTAAATTACCCTAGAGCACAGATTATTCTTTCAGTGTATAGATTCAATTTTTCCTCAGTTAAGCAGAAATTTTTCCATCATGAATGTATCTTCTGTTTCATTTGCTGGGTTCTCTATTTTAAGGACATCAATTATACTTATGTTGTATCATCTTTGTTTGCCATAACTATGGAACTACTAGCTTCTCTCTAAATAAATTGTCTCTTTGTCTTTTCATTAGCATTTTCTTTGATTATCTCAGACTTTTCTTCTATGTCATTAATTTTATTTTTAACAGTTATCTATTCTGCTTCTTACAGCTTATAATTTATTATTTGTTCTGTAATGTTATAACTTGATCCTCAATATGTTCCCTTTGGTCTGTGATCTCCTAAGAGATTGTGAGAAAGTTCTTTGTGTTCCTTATTGGTTTTCTTCTATGTATGAATGATTTTTTTTCATGATCTCTCTCTCTCCCTCTCTTTCTCTCTCTTTTTCTCTCTCTTTCTCTCTCTCCACCATGTTGCTATTTTCCTTTTATTCATGCTCATACTTGCATAGCTCTTTTCCAGATATTTTATTTGCTCTAATAAATGAACTCCAGACTCTCTTCTTGATATAAAATTCATTCGATTTATCCTCTGGGCTCCAAATTGAGGCCAATGTATTTCATTTTATCTACTCTTTTGTACTCTGAGAGAGATTATAGTGAGAAAGGAAGTTTAGCTGAGGATATGGGCAATCTTTGCTAGAATACTTAGGCTCTGCTCTTTCTCTTAAGATTCTGTTAAACTTCTCATCCCAGAATCCACTCTCCCTACCTGGGTGTATCTCATTTCCATGGGGTTACTCTCAGGCCCAGTATCATTTTCTCATTGTAGTCCCAGAATCTCTACCTTTATTAAGGTGCAGACACTTTTTCACTGGCTTCTTCCCCCATTCTGGTCAGAACAAGAAAAAGATCAGCATTTTGATTCAATTTGTTTCTGTCCAGATTTTGATATATAAATGAGAAATCTCAGGACTGTGTTGGCTTTCCAGTAAGGCTTCTGGAGAACTGTGGTTAGGGTTAGGAGCTGAGCCATGCTGCCTCTCTACTCCATGCCATAATCCTCATCTTTTCTCAGCATCATGTTTTAAAGTGTATTGCATTGTGTTATGCCACTGAGGTTACTGATGGCAACTTAGCGGGTGGCAGAGGCTTGTTTTTCATTTCTCCAATTCCATAGGTATTATGGGAGGGCAATTTAGTGCAACCTTAATGAAGTTGAATAACTTTTCCTGTCCATAGTTCTCAGTTCATATTGTCTGACACCAGTGACACAAGACCAAGAATGAAATCATTCTGCCACTAGTCAAACCCTGAGTTCATGGTAAGGTGTTAAAACAGCCAAATTCAGCATGAAAAAGGACCAGCATGCCCTTGAAGTGTCCCCCAAACATATCCTGTTGTTTAGGGAGGGAGATATTACTTTAACCCTTTACATCTCTTACTAAAGACTTATCTCTCTGAGCTCCCCAAAAATCAATGTTGTAATTAGAAAACAGTAGCTAATCTGGCCAAATGCTAATAAATGAGAGTTGTGATTTATCTAGCAATAGGGGACCAGCTCAGCATTAACAATTAAAAGGTCTGCAGAGGACAGAGCTTTTTTTTCTTACTCCTCCCCTTAGCTGATTGAGTTCAGCCTTATGCTATAAATAGCCCTTCTAATTAATGGCTATCTATTTGAAAATTAGTTATCAGAACCATGGTTTAGGAACCTTTACCTCTGAGATTCATAGAGCCTATTCTATTTCTCAGTGATAAAGGAATGGTAATGTGAGTTCAAAGCTGAATCTACCTACCCACACAGACCAAACCACATCATAGCCCACCAAGACACTCTTCAGGCTTTATTATGATAGGTACAGACTTTTAAATAATCAATCCAACTGCAAGGAGAAGTATTATTCATGAATAGAGCTGGCACAGTTGGCTAAATCTTGCTATAGCCCAGTCATTTCATGAATCTACAGTCTACAGTCAAGGTTTGCATCAAAGGCATGAGTTCGCAATTAGCTGAGCAAGGTCTTTTAGAAACCTCCAAAGAATTATATTTTTCTACATTGGAAAAATTAACTGGGTAGTTACTAAAACTTTTCTTCACTTTAACCTGACTGGATACTTAGCCAAAAATAGTATGTCTAAATCAAATTGAATAGTGAAATCTTCTAGATGACACTCCCCAGAAGGACCCTCTTTGGGAAACACTGCTCAGTGCTGGAGTAAAACTCACGTTTCAGTGGAGGGTTTTTCATTCAAGATGGAAGATGGTTGCACATCTTAGGTCCTTTCTTCTAGTATTTTCTATTTCATTCAATATTGCCTACTTACATGATACCCATGCAGAGCTCCTAGCAGCTCCTTGAACCTGCCATATTGTTTCATGACACCAACCATGTATTCAAACTGTTTCCACCACGTAGATGACCTTTTATGGTCAGCTTGCATGTCATCTCCTTTATTAAGCCCCCAACACCACCACCACACCACCCTCCAACTTGACAGGTCACAACCTCCTTTGGGCCCCCACTCTACCTGTGCATTTCTCTGTCTTAATACCAAGAACCTTTACTTCCTCTGATTGGCTTCGTGTCCATCTCTCCCTAGGGAGAAGCTCTTATTCTGATTCAGATGTACAATATTTCTTTACTTGTTGACTATACAAGTGATTATTGAACAACTATTGAGCACCAACTCTTTGCTAATACTTGCCAGATTCAGAAAGGCAAAAATTTTTTTTCTCTGTTCTCAATGAACTCTTGAACCAGTGAGAAAGGCAGATTCCTCTACAACTAAATGCAGCAAGCCAAAGAGAAGGGTCTGGGCAGGTGCTGAGGCTGAGCTGTTAGCTGGGAGGCAGCGAACACATAAAAAAACTCACCCTATTTTAATATATCTCTTCCGTAGTTTTCATAATTCAAACAAACATGCTTTGACCATGTGTTTCACATTGCTTGCTAATGTCTTTTCAGCACAACCCCTACCTGTGCTTCTATACTGTGCACACAGATCACCTGGGGATCTTGTTAAAATGCAGATGCTTATTCATGAGGTCTGAAAGGGACCTGGCATTTGACATTTTTAACAAGTTTCCAGGGGATGTCAATACTACTGGTCCACAGACCACACTTTAAGTAGCAAGGCTCTAAACAATTGTCATGTCAACTATGAAAATTGTTGAAATGGTGCTAGTTTTTGGAAAAATTTCTACTGCTGCCCACCTAGACTCTTCTGACTATATTTAAAGGTGATGAAAGTTACAAGAGACGTAGATTCAGCAGTACCCAGAAAAAGCTGGCAGGATGCCTCAAAATATTACTTCTTGACCTTTGTTTTATCTTCTAAAGATAAAAGGTCTTTGCTCCTGTATTTTAGGTGTTCTGCTCCTAGATGGGTATAATCTGAAGGCACAACAAGTTTTTCACAAATATTCAAGATCACCTTTCACTGCTAAGTTTCCTCCATATTTAAACCGTAACATCCCAGGCCCTTTACGTAAATAGAAATACCTTTTAAAAAAGCGATAAAACTTTAATCACTTTACACAAGCATGGAGTGCTTAAGTGAAATATTTTTTAAAAAACCAACTCTGTAAGGTTCCCATGGGAATCTGTTTTCTTACTAACTCTTAGTGGTTCCGATGACAGCGTCTGTTCACTTTTTCACTTTATTAGAGTCTGCCATTCAAAATAAAAGTAAAAAAAGCATTAGACCTCTACTTTCTCATTTGTCAGTTCTGAGTTTTCATTCCACCAAGACAAGATCCCTCCTTGAGTCCTTTCTTTTGCAGGTCTTCTTCCTCATGTCATTCTCTAGCAATATTCCAGCCCAAACCAAGTGCCCTCTGTGGACTTTCCCCTAATCATGTGGAGGAGAGGTCACAGCCTCCTCATCTGCTACTCAGCTTCATCTTACTACAATAAGATGCTATTTAAGAGGCAGTCTTGGTTATTTGTTCTCCCCTCGCAAACTTAGTTTTCTCGTCATTTTCCTTGACAACACAACAATGAATTGAATAGAGGTGGTATTGTTTTCCCTGCGCAGAACATATGGAAGGCACTAGAAAAGCCTTGGCTTGCCCCATGCCATAGTCTGGAGAGAGAGGACTCTTCTAGATGAAGTTCCTTCCTTCTCACCTCTCGTGGTGTCATTTAGGTTAATGCCAAAGATGATGAAGGTGTCCTCGTTGGATCCTGGGACAATATCTATGCCTATGGCGTCCCCCCTTCAGCCTGGACTGGAAGTGTTGACATTCTCTTGGAATACAAGAGCTCTGCAAATCCAGTCCGGTATGGCCAGTGCTGGGTTTTTGCCGGTGTCTTTAACACGTGTAAGTATCCAACTGAGTGATTTTCTTTAATGTAAAGGAAATTTCACTTCAAGACATTTTATATATAACCTGGCAAAGGGACTCAGCAGCCCCTGTTGGCACTATAGAATTTGTGGGAGAGCATTCTGGGCTGTAGTCAATGCATAATTAAGTTGTACTGGGCCAAATATGCTCATAGCTTCTCTCTGACGGCAGAATCTTTGTAGAAAGCATGACAGATTATTTCCCACATAATCCTTCATTCAACACCCAGAGAAAAGGAGAGTCACAGGGGCCATGTGAGGATGTAGGGGAAGATAAGCCATTTTCTGTTCAGTAACCACGTTTGTAAAAGATTGAAACAGGAAAACCTAAAATAATAAATAATAAGAAAAGACGTATACTACATGTTTGTTATTGAGAAGTTGTACAAATGTTTATTTGCTTATTTATTGTCAAAAAGTTTTGTAAATATATCTACTAAATTTTTGTCCCAGCTATGGAAGGGACTGTGGCATCTCCATTTTTACATGTGTCCCATGTCCCTGAGCAGTCAGAGACCAGAACGTAATGAACAGTCTCACCTCCCCCGCTTCCCCTCTAGCTTTTAATCCACCCAACATCCGATCTGTAGAGGAAAACATATGAGAACAGAATTATTCTCTCCAGCCTCGTGCATCATTTTTCAAAATGGCATTTGCCTCTCCAGGCCCAGACAATGTTGCAATTAATTCAGTGAATATTTAAAAAAATACATTTATTTCAGTATGTCTTCATCCTTGGTAATGATTTTCGTTCACATGCCATTTCTGCAGTCTTGAAGAAACATTAAGCTCAAGTTAGCGTGTCCTTTCTGCCTGATCATTAATAAAGAAGGTTTTACCTAGTTAGCATTTTTTAAATCAAAAAACCAAAGAGGGGCTGGAGGCTTGAGTAAGACCATTTTAAAAAATGATTATGAAAGTATCAGTTTTAGCTCACAGTTGCCGCAGTCTAAGCCTTAGTCAGTGATCCAAGGAGGAGGAAAACATGAGTTTTGTTCCTTGTGTCATAAAACTGAATAAGGTTAGTTTCTTAGCTATTTAAATATACCTAAGGGTTAAAGGAATATGTATTTTCTGGAAGCAATAAAGACCAAAAGTGTGAGTCTTCTAGAGGCACCGGTCTCTGAAGCTCCCCTCCCTCAAGGCTCCCAAGCCGAGACCAGAAAGAACCTGCCCAACAGAGGCGGCCACTCTTGTGAAATGATTTTAGGAAACCAGGAAGGACCCAAGCCCTCCCCAGGCCTACAGTGGCACTATCCCAGGGTGATTCCTTCAGCCTAGAATCAGAGAAGGTAGTGAACACCTTACATCTATCTATGCCTTTGGTATAAAAGGGTTATCAGATCTATGCCTGAAAACAGGCATTGGTGGTAAATTAGGAAAAGGCAGAAACACACTGTGGGGAAGTTGCCGAGAGAGTAAACCCGAACAGGGAATTTGGGGGAAGGAGGAACTGGTGCTCCAAAGTCAAACTCTGCCTGTCTTAAAATTATGAATAACGTGGACTCTTGACCAACTCCTGTTTTGTAATAATGTGAATTAGCGTTCAGCCAGAAACAGAACGAGAGTGGCAATTGTTTTATTGATAAGAGCAGAGCGAACAGGGGCTGCAAGTGAACAGAGGAAGGGGGAGAGGGAGGCCCATGGTGGCCGCCATCGTTGTTTGAGGTATTAAGATCGAGTCCTTTAAGGAGGAGGACACTGGTGTCTCTACCAGACTCAAGTTTGGACTTCCAAGGTTGTCCTTTTGAAGGAGGTGGGTAGTCTTTGGTTAAAAATGCTAAACTATTCTGAAGGAGAAAAAAAAAAAAAGGCAAGCCAAGTCATTAATCTTAAAATTGTCAGCCGAATTATTTTCAATGAGCCCTGATGTCTGGCGTCCCGGGAGCCAGCGAGGGCATTTGGATTAAGTTTAATCAATAGGTACATATGGCAAGAGATGTATCCAGGTAATTTATTATCTAACAATTAAAATGAATCTGTGGTGTCACCCTCCGCTGAGTGTCACAGAGCAAATTCCAGCCAGGAGAGCAAATGCCACTGAGTACCTGCTCTGTATATTTCTAGCTTCCTTTTTTGCTGGGTTTCAAAAAATTTTATTTTCAGGAACATAGCCCAATCAGTGAACTAAGATGATGTTAATTTTATGATCATATGATTAGAAACTAAACAACTAGGACCCTGTTATTGGGATTCTATTCTAGTTGGCTGCATTTGTCACTAACTGCTGTTCTTATACCAAAACCTCTTCTAGAGCCCCCATGGGATTGAATGGTCACCCTTTTTCAGTATGGACCATTTGAGGACAACTTGTCCAAAGGGGCTTCCATGTTGGTAAAGAAGAAGGTCCCATACGAGAAGGGATTTCTCGCTGTGTTTATCATATTTTGGTGATGTGTTTAGCTGTGCTCTGTCCTTGTTTTCTGCAGTTTTACGATGCCTTGGAATACCAGCAAGAATCATTACCAATTATTTCTCAGCCCACGATAACGATGCCAACTTGCAAATGGACATCTTCCTGGAAGAAGATGGGAATGTGAATTCCAAACTCACCAAGGATTCAGTGTGGTGAGTTTGATTTACAAGGGCATTGGTCGATATCAAATTATAGTGACATTATGCATTTACTACAAGACAGGCTTGGTCTAATATTTCTTTCCCTTCTATTTTAAGGATCCTTCAATAGCATAGGCAGAAATGCCTAACTGTCAAAATTTTTTTTTTAGCTAATGAATTAGAAATGTTACTGAACAGGTAGTTTGGGTTCTTAGTAATAAAAATCAATCATCCATTATAACACCAGCCACCAAAAAAGGCCATAGTTTTGGCTAATATGTGTGCCTATATTAGTTCTCTTTACCTGAGCACATTAACGTTACAGTTCGTGGCAGAAGTATTGGAGCCAAGCGCTCTCTGTCAGTGCCCAGGGAGTAGCAGAGCTAACATTTATGAAGCATTTGCTATGTACCAGTCTCTGTGTGCGCATCATCTTACCTAATTCTTTCAACAGTTTTATCAGGTGGGTGCTATAAAAATCTCCATTTACAGAGGAGAAAACTGAGGCCCAGAGAGGTTTGCTCAGGGTCACACATCTCATAAGCTAGATTAAAACCCAAGCACTTCTGACCCTTAACTATTAATACAACCTTTTTTTTTTTTTTTTTACCTCTGCAATATAGGATTGCTCTTTGAATGTAAAGTGAGGAAGGTTGTTCTTGATTGTTTCCTCACCTTTCATCCAGAGATAGAAATGGAAATAAAGCTGGAATCGTTTCCAAATACCAACCACATGGTCTTTTCACTGCCACGAACGGCTGCATGAGATTGCTAGAGGGAGTTTAAGATCCCAAAGAAATTTCATTTTTCCTTGGAACCCCCCTCATTTCAAATAAAAACACTAAAAAGGGTGTAAAAATCCTGAATCCAAATTGGAAGGGTATTTATGAAGGTCTATAGGGGAGGAAATTGGGGCATAATTTCAGCTGTTGCCAGGCCTTGAAGTAGGCAGGATTTCTAAGCCAAAAAGGTGTTTCATACCGTTGTTCTTTACAAATAATAAAGCTAAAACACTGTCAGCTGTAAAAGCATCCACATGGTGATGGGTGGAAGTTATAAGCTCATTTAAGTCAAATTACAAGTTAGAAATGCCTGGCCTCCCCTGTGACTCAGGGACGGGTCACAGCTGCAGGAGCGGCAGTAGCTCCACGACCGCTAAGTGCTCACTGGAGAATGTGGAAAGATGGAATCGCTGAGCTAGTGGCAAAGTGCCGCAATGAATAAAAAATAGTGCAGTTCCTCGGAAGGGGATGAGCTGAGGGGTGAGCCAGAGAGCACTGGCAAGACGGAACCTCCCCTCTGTAAATGGAACCGAAATTGAAAGAACTGTTTAAGCCTGCGGAGCTACAGTACAGCAGCCCTGTGTGTATGTGGAATGACAAAAACAGACCGAAATAGCTGCCCCAAAAGCCCATTGTGGTAGTTAAAAATGGCAAAATGAGAAATATTTGGCATTCTCCACGCCATAGCCCTTCCTTACGCGCGCACGCACACGCATACTCCCAATGCCTTGGCAGCCAGCTGCAGTTCGAAGTTACCCCTCGCTGCTCCTTGATTCAAATTCCTCCCCGTCCTAAGGCCCTGTGGGGCACCCAACAAACAGCCCCCCAGGACCTAAACAGAACTGATGCAAAACTGTTCAGCTGCTAGATCTCGCTCCTGGTCACCCCTTCCTCTTCCAGCCCCCTGCTGTGGATGCTGTCCCTGACATCCTTGCTCTTTCAGTGCCTTCCTCAAACATCCCATCACCGGGGACCATGCCTCCTGGTCTGGGACCCTCACCCACCCTCCCCTGCAGACCACTTCCCTGGGCTCCTCTTCCCTCCACTAGCTTGGCTCGGGGTAAGTTTTCAGTAAATGCTGGCTGACCAAGGGGCTGATGCCAGCCCAACTGGGGCACACCCAGACCATGCAGCACAAGGATTAGGGGATCCATCAGGTCTGAGGCCAAGGCCTAGCTCTGCCACTGACCAGCTGTGTGACCTTGGGCAAGGCACAACTTCTCTGTGCCTCTTTCCTCCTCTAAAGAAGAGACAACATTCCCCACCTCCCTCAGCACAGAGCAGAACAAAACAGCTGTCTAATGAGTGTGAGCTGCTCTCATTGCCTTCGTTATTC
>CAUYSK010042301.1:0-25670 GCA_963575035.1 Avahi laniger | reverse complement strand
GGACGGGTATATGTGTACACAAAGAGTGCAATGTGCACCACGCAATGGGATGGACATATTTGAAACCTGGACTGAGGGGGGGAGGGGGGCAAGGACAACACACGTAACCTAAACATCTGTACCCTCATATTATGCTGAAATTAAAAAAAAAAAAATGGAAAGTGTGAAGAGCTATTAAAAGCAAGAAGAATATGTTTTGAAAATTATGATATCTTACATTTTTATCTGTTGTAATAGCTCTGTTTCATCTTAAATATCCGTGTTTTTTAGTTATTTCCTGGAGCTCTTATTTAAATAATGCCTGACATATTTTATCTTCCAAAATATTTATACATTTGCTTCTTTTTAATTGTTTGTATTTTGGCTTCCTTTTATAGTTTAAAAATCTATAATTAGATTTTATTTAATGACTAAAAGTAATGGAGTATTGACTTGTGCTCTCAATTTCTGATGCGAAATGACTGTCATGGACTAGATATGAAAATTTTAATAAGAATAGTAATGTTGAGAACTTGGTCATCTGACTTTTTAGCAAGAAATTATTTAGAAATCATTATGTCAGTTTCACAAAAGCATATGTTAACTCCAGGTAGAGTTAGAGAATTTATAAGTTATGAATCTCACAATAATTCATGTAATGCTAAGATATAATGTCAGATATGTAATTTAATGCATTTTTATGAATTTGAAATATTTTTCTTTTATCTGATTAACTTAATTTATTAATTTCTTAGAAGTATAAATTTCTTTGGTCTTTATTTAATACATTTTATAGTATTCCCATAATAAATGAATTTTTGTGTGTATGAGATATATTTATGTGTATGCACATGTTTATATGTGGTATCTTTGTTAAGTTTATGGGAAAATAACTCATAAATAGTTTACATAGTTTTAAATATATAACTATAGATTGTACTCTACTGCATCCTTTGTGGTGTAGAACTATGCCATAATTCAATGTTAGGGCTTTCAATCCTTAGCCCCTTTAACATGTTGGGTATCTAGTATACCCTATCTCTTGCAAAAACTTCAAATGTGAGTGACAGCCAAAAATGACCACTCACCTAGAGTGTTCACACTACAGTTTAATAGCTCTGTATTCACACCACTGAGGTAGGCATCAGTAGATGCCTTATAACAAGGACCCAATCACCTGCTCACGTGGACAGCCATTTCCAACAGCATCCAAACACTGGGAGGGACATGGTGGGCTCAGTGGTCCACACAGTTCAGATAACTATGCCTACATCCCTCTTCCACCTATGAACCTGATTTCTTTTAAGGCTCACAAAATGTAATGTATCAGATTCAATCATTTTCTAAGAAAAATAACCATTGTATTCTTCCCCTGTCCCACCACCTCACTTCTCCTATGAAAGAAAGATACCACCAGAATTCAAAATGATTCACTACTCTAAGAATAGCCAAAATAAATGTAGGTACAGTACTGTATTACTGCAGATGATAAAATAATTTGTTTTTTTTTTTGTCATCCCTCAACTTTTCAAAGGTTTTATGTATATGCTGAACACTATAGAATCTCATGAACTTAACAAATCTATTATTGACACCAGTGATTCATGGCAGATAGAGCCAGGGTAGTATTTCTTTGGCAATTCTATTTCTGCTCCTCCATTTGCTAGCATCTGCAAATTGCAGGGAAGCTCCCTGGAGAGGACTGCTACCTTACCACCCTATACCAGCAGCTCAGCTGAGCTCACGAGAGCCCAGCTTGCAGGTGTTGGAGTAATCAATTAAAGCAACAAGCCAAAAGTAAAAATTCATAGTCAAGGTTTTAATTAATCACTCACTGTAACAGGATAAGCAAGAAGCTAAAAACTAAAAAAAAAAAAAAAGTACCACTCACTCTCTTTCTACCACTTCCCTTCCGTATTTTTCCATGGAACGGTACCTGTTTAGAAACAGGTGAATTAACACAGACTCGGAAGTCATTTCACTGTTGAGGGAGCCCGAACAAAAGGCTCCTACACAACACGACACATACATACAATTTTATCTGTCAATTTTTAAATAAATGAATAAATTCACCAGAGAAAGCATTTTTTATTAAAAAAAAAAAAAGGCTCCTGCAGTTCTATGTAACCAGGGTCAAGGGAGAGGAAGGAGGGAAGGAAGGAGGAGAGGGGGGAGGGATAGAAGATGAAAATTACTGTGTACATGAGTCAGAATGAAAAATATGTCTTCAAGGTTCCCCCTCCACTCGCCCTCCCTTAAGGAGGCCTCCACAGGCTGCCTGAAAAAGGCCTCAACTAAAGACCCCAGATAAAGAGGCCTTGAATTGAAGGAGCCTGGGCCAGGGCAGATATGCGTAAGCACAAGGCTGGCCAGAGGGGCCTGAGTCCTTGACTGGAACTCCCTTCAAGACTGCAATGCACTGGCTGTGCACCAAGTGTGCTGCAGGGAAGGAAGCTTTTCCCTAGGAGCCCTGCCAAGTAGCACTTTGTAATTGCTTGTGGTCAGGCCAGAAAAATCACACATAGGTCTTTAACTAGGAGCAAAAGTCTTCCCCCAGCTAGTTCATTCTCCTTATTCTCACTCTTCCCATTTCCTCATCGCCCACTTCTCGTGTGTTTGGCTCTTCATCTCTAAATGTATATGCTATTGGTCAGAAAGTGGTCGGAACAAGTGGAATTGTTCAGAGACGATTTAAGGCCAAGAGGTTAAAAAGTTTATTAGGCAAAGATCAAGGGAATCCGCCTCATGGAGGGTGGGGGAAAGGAGTGGATTCAAAGTATAGCTTACAGTATGCAAAGATACTGACTCCATGGGGGAATGATAACAACTTAGATTTCACAGGAGCCCTGAGCATAAGGCAAGGACAGGAAAGAGATGTCTTCAAGAGGCCAAAATATGAAGAACCACATATACCATACACAAATTATTAATTTTTTTCCCAGTAAAAGAAAGCAGCAAATAATCTGACTATGCAAATTTTGAGAAAACATCCAAGCCAAGGCTACCACAGGGACTAGGAATTAATATAACAAAAACAAATAACGATGTTATCTCAATTTTTAAATAGTATTTAAAGTTCTTGACATAAAGGCAAAAATAATTATTTGGATTTGTCCCTAAAGAAGACTATTTCAAAGATCAACAAATGTGCCCTTTGAAGAAAGACCAAATTCTTCATTAGTGTGTGAATACTTCCTTTGAAATATACATTATAAAAATCCTCATATGTAAAAACATATTTTGAGTACTATATTGCAGCTGCACACACTGGGCATGGTGACCTGGGAAAACAGTGGCTGCCAATAGGGAAAAGAAGACAGCCTGCATGTAACTTAAAGAAACCTGTGGCCATACAAAGTTTGTGTGGTATCAATATCTTGATAAGCTTTAGCAGAAATTTTTTTTTTCCTAAAAGAGAAAATATTACCTATTTTCTTAACATTAGGCAACTCTGTTTATGATAAATTATAATTTCAGATGTATGTTTGAACTTCTACAATTCCACCATCAATTGTAATTGCCAATTTTTTTTCTCTTAAATTGATTAATTGGAAGTCGTTTTTTTAAAAATCTGACTATATTCTCACCCACATACTAATAGATTAGTACTTACATGTATTAGTGTATTTTCAGATTTTTTATTCACTAATAATATAAGTAAAATCATTTTAAATGACCTATCTAAATTAAATATTAGGTGAAGTGTTCAGTCATTTGTTCTTTGTTATTATTTACTGTGGAGGAGAAGAAGTGAGATCCAATTCAGACTTTGGAAACTCAGGGATAGATCATGCTGACTTCAGCAAAACATTATGCATAAAGCATCCAAGGGCAGAAGTTGACACACACAAATTAAGACTTAATTCCTTGTCACTTTATGTATACACATATATGTTGGTTCAGATTAAGAAATATGTTTTGTCTGAAATGTATGGCTCTAAATTTAGTATTTCCTTTTTCCTAATTAGCAGTATATGTCCATTAGATTCATATAATAGAATTATGTTATTGTTTCTGGTGTTTAATTAGGCATCTGTAAAACAATCCAAGAACATAGTATTTCCAAGTCAAAGGATTTTTATTTACCCAGTAAGTTCAAAAATATTGTATGGTGTAATTTTGAGACAGCAATTCAGATTTTGAAAAATAATTTCATAGAATATGTTACTTTTGTTTGGTTGTCATGATTTTTATTGTTTTTATTTTTGTGGTCATGATCGTTTTATCAAACAGTAGAAACCATAAAATATGGCATTTAGCAATATTCACCACAAGAAGACTTTTGTTCTCAATGTCATTCTAAGTCTCTATCTCCACATGAACATTTTCTTTTACACAGTTTGGACCAAAGGTAGCATGAGCAAAAGCCAGTCCAATTTAATATGGTCCATTAAAATGCTCTTATATGTATTCAAATGATGTGATGATGATATTTTGAGGAAAACAATCCCCCCTCTCTTTGTGAGGTCATAGGAAAGAGGTAGAAAGTATTGATAGTAATTTATTTTGTCCTAATTATATTAATATTATTGAGAAATTGAGATTATAATTTTGTCACTTAAGTATTCATTTTGTCATCTTTATTCAGTTTCAGAATATGTCTCAGGTTTTTTTTTCTTTCTTTTAACTTTATTTGAAATGTTTTTATTTATATTTTTCTTTTAGTTAAAAAGAAAGCTTTAATTATTTTTCATTCAGTAAGAGCTAACAGAGTCTAAATGTAAATATTTCTGTTCAATAAAAGGTAATAATCCCTGTTAGATGACTCATGTTAGCCTCTCAATTGCCTTATATTTTCATTGGCTAACTTTTTAATATCTTCATAACTATTCTGCGATTTTAAATTGTACTGCTTTTGTAACACCTAGGAAGTTATTGTTCTCATTTTCCCTTTCTATCTAAGGAAAATAAATATAAAGATCATTTCAGATTAATAAAAGTCCTCAACTCCTAAATCTTGAGAAATGAGTCCTGTATGTTAAAATGAGGTGCCTTATATTTGACCTCATAAGTTAATTCAATAGAGTAATGGTAAGTTCCCATGTTTACTTATGGGCTTAGAAAAGCTATGAAACCTGTAGGCCAGGTGACACCAGAAAGCTGAGGTGAAGGCTATGAGTTAAAGCTGTCTTCATAACATAGAACCTACACTTAGTGTTAGGAAAATGAAGATTAAAGTATCAGCTCAAACCTTAGCTATACTATTGGTCTATACATTTCACAGATGAGAAAAAATAGATTAAAGGGGCTTAAGAGAAAAAAAAGTCATTGCAGTAATACTGTGGTCATTATCTCCACTCCTTATTTAATCAAAGATTTTGCACATACTGGTGTAGGGGAATAATAATTTTTCCTCTACCTGTCTGAGTTCTCAGATGGGACACATATAATAAAAGACAGATTAACAAAAGAAAAACAAACAGAAGTTTGTTAACATGTATATCTCATGTATAATATCATAATATTAATTCATAGGAGAAACCCTTTTCAAAGAGGTGGCTTAGAACTCCAGTTTATTTAACATTTTCAACAAGGAACAATACAACTTTAAAGTGACAAAACCAAGGAAAAGGATCTTGAGTCTTTGGGGTGGGTAAATTATAAAATGGCAAAGATATGAAGGCTAATTAGTAAAGTTTGCTATGTAATTTGCTCTGCTGCTCTCTCTAGGTCGATAAGGGTCTAAAGTTGTCTTTGCTGATCAACCTTTGTCCTTCCTTTAGTGGCTTTCTGTAAATTTTGTCCTACTTTTAGGCAAATAGGAGGAGGGCAAAGAGCTTTTTTGGGGTATCTGCTGCTTTTTTGATTGTCTTCAGCTCAAAATAGTCCTTATGCCAAAGTGGCATATTTTGGAGTGGCATATTCAGCTACCCTTCACTGGCAAAAACATATTTGGAAGCTTCCATTAAAATAGATTTGCACCTGAAATCCTACCTAAAATTTTTGTTGGGCAACCCTAAGTTAGCACTTAATTATGAAAGTGATTTATAAAGAATAAAGAGATATTGTTCTGTTCATTCGTTCATTTAACCTTTTGCCACATCGAGCCATATTAGAAAAGTAAGAATTTTCTTGGGGATAGAGAGAGGAAAGGAGCTCACTGTCAAACAGAAAATAAGCAAGTAATTGCAACGTACCATGATAGATTCTATAATGGAGGTACTTTTTCTAGGAAGATACAGGACAAAAGTCCAATACTATCTAAGGTGGGCAGGAAAGGTCTTGCAGAGCAAGTAGGAGTTTGCCAGGCAAGGAAACCACTGTGTATAAAAGAATTTTCCTGTGTTTACCTTGTACATTAAAGAAGAGATATATTAATATTTAATGATTCACAGAGAGGTTAGAATTGTTTACATATTGAAAGGGTTATACACAAGGTATTGTAAAAAAATAACAATAAAATTACAAAATTATCCAATAATTTCTGAGACTGTACTAAACGTTAGTTACTTTCATGCAGGGGGTGTTCCAAAGAAGAGAAGAAAGCTCCCTGAAGTCACCAAGTGGGTTCTTGGCTTCACACAGGAAAAAATTCAAGTCCGAGCCAACTAGTAACAGGGGAGTTTACTGAGGCAGAGTTAGAGGAAACATCCTATCCCAAAGACACAGTAGATTTCCTCTCCTGAGCAGGAGGGGACCCCTTATGGGGTAATGGTAATGTTTTTAAAGATACAAAAACCCTATTGGGAAACCACCATACACCACCACCATTGTATTGTGGTCAGGCCATAAAGATTAATCATAAACTGCTGTCACAAAATGGTGAGTGCAGTTCGTAAGGCTTCCAGTTTAGTAATTCATCCATCTTTGGGTGGTCCTGGGCTGGGGACTTCCTGGAAACTTCCTTATTCATGGTGGCCAGGATCAGCTATTGGTCAATATGGCTGCACCCAGGCTCTCTCGACTTTCCTTCTCTGCCTCAGCCCTTCATTAACTCTTCTGAGAGCGTTCATTGAATCTTCACAATAATAAACCTTTTATATCAGTACTGTTATCTCTGTTTTGTAGGTGAGGAAACTGAGGCATTGAGAGAATAACAGGTAGTTATATGTTTTCAAGGACATGTGGATAATAAACATGAAAACTTGAATTGAAATCCAGGCTGAGTGATTCCAGAGCCTATACTCTACATGAGGTTGTGGGGTTGGTAAAGACAAGGTGAGAAAGAACTTTGTTTAGGAATTGACTCTCTCTTCTACAGATAATAGAAAACCACTGAAGACAGACAAACAATTGATTGTGCAATATGTGAAAGAGACTTTGGGAATCATTTCCAAACTTCTATCTTCAAAGACTGAGTCGCAAGTGGCACTTTATTAGAGATAGAGTAAAGAATGGTAGGGTCAGGTGGTAGAGAGAAGAATAAGCACTAAATTTGAGACATGTTAATTTCCGACATGTGTCTGCAGTTTACAGTAATTGGTGGCAATTTCAGTAGAATACAAGACTTCTTTATGCCTTATTTTCTGCATCTGCAAAATGGGAATGAAGTTTTAATGAGGATTAAATTAGTTAACTTTAAAATGCTGAGAACTGTATCTGACTCATAGTATCTATTATGGGCATTGGTTTAACAAATAAATCACAGCTATAAACCTTAAACTACCTCTAAATATACCAGAAGTGAATGCTAAATATTGTATTATGTAAGGACAGTTTCAAACTTGAACTGAAAATATTTTACTAACTTTTATTAGTATAGGGACTACGTTTAGTTTTTATTGTAATCTTCTGAATGGTGTCACTACTTATTATAATAACTTTTTGTATATGTGATTATGCTTGTCAATTTAAAATTATAATAGCTATCACTAACTTAGGCTGATCAGAGGAAAACTAAATAGAACTATACATTATTTTAAGTAATTTTGTCCTTTTGAATTAAAGTGTACATTATAACATCAACTGTATCAATGAAAAAATTAATATAGTGTCTCATTTTATGCAAAGCACTCAATCATTCAAACATCCTTTATTCAAAGGATGCTTATTAATGTCTACTACACAGCAGTCATGAAGCTCAACACTATAGAAAGATCAGTAAAAATAATAAGAAAATGTCTCCTCCCTGAGAAAGTTCAGAGTCTTGTGTAAAAGTAAAGATAGTGCAATGATAGAGGCATATAAACCCTGTAATTTACCACAATATACTTAACCTATATTTATCAGTTGGTCATTAAGTGTATTATAGCACAAGAGTGAAATATTATATGCATATGTCTTCAAATTCTCAGCAGATACATCAAATTATTGTCTCTAAATTATAAAAACATTCTTTTCTATAACCAATTATTATAACCCCATTAAAATTGTATTATACTACCATATATACACATATAAATATATATACCTGAAATCCTTATTTGTGCCATCCATTTAATAAGTAGATTTTTTTATTACAATGAATACATAACAGACTGACTTTAAATCCACAAGAATAAATAACATTTTTTCGTATGTTTGTTGGCCATTAGTCTATCTTCTTTTGAAAAGTTTCTGTTCATGTCCTTTGCCCATTTTTTGATAAAGTTGTTTGATTTTTTTCTTGCTGATTTTCCTGAGTTCTATATAGAGTCTAGTTAGCAGCCCTTTATCAGATGTGTAGCATGTGAATATTTTCTCCCATTCTGTAGATTGTCTGTTTGCTCTCGTGATAGTTTCCTTGGCTGTGCAGAAGATTTTTAGTTTGATCAGGTCCCATTTATTTATTTTTGTTGTTACTGTGACTGATCTGACTCAGGTGGGGCAAAGGCAATATATGTAACCTAAACATTTGTACCCCCAAAATATGCTGAAATAAAAAAATAATAAAAAATAAAAATAAAAAATCATGCATTAAAAAAAGAATAAATAGCATCTTCTTTCCCTAACATTTAAGTTATAAGTATACCAGAATCAAAAGTTGTGAATTTTTCCTCAGGGTTCAGATTTCACAGAGCTGCTGATACCTAAAAGTTTTCTTGAAAAATGACTAGACCTTTATCAGGGAGAGAAAAGAGAAAAATGAACAGTCTAGCACTTCATCCTCACTTTAAACGTGTATCACCTCACTTTACAGGCAGAGATTTTGAGGCTCAAAAAGACCAGTGACTTGATTGATCCCCATGGGATCTCTAAAACGAAGCAAACATTCAGGTCATCCGACCAAGGTCAGTGCTGTTTCTGTCATCAGAGAGCTGTGTCCTTCCATGCAGTGACCTTGGCTAATCTGTGGAATGTAAATGTCTCTTTCTAATTGTGGGTTATGTCCTTGAAAACAGTTTGGTCTCCTGAGTCTTAAATGCCTTGTACCTCAAGGGTCAATCCTCAATCAGGCAGGCCCGTGGTTCTCTCTTCCAGCTCTCGCTATAAGAAAGCCTTCCCTCTCCAGGTTTCCAACAGCTCTTCCACACAAATACATCCCATAGCACAAATTCCCATCCTGCTTTTCTCTGCGGTTTCCAGCCCTAGATCCATGATTGCCTTTTAGGTACAGTTATGTTCCACATAACAACATTTTGGTCAACAAGGGACTGCATCCAGGACAATGCTCCCATAAGATTATAATACCATATTTTTACTATACCTTTTCTATATTTAGAGATGTTTAGATACATAAATACTTATCATTGTGTTACCAATGCCTACAGTATTCAGTACAGTAATATGCTGTATGGGTTTGTAGCCTAGAAGAAATAGATTGTACTATAGAGCCTAGGTATGTGGTAGGCTATACCATCTAAGTTTGTGTAATTACACAATTATGTTCACATAACAATAAAATCACCTTATGACACATTTCTAAGGATGTAACCCTGACATTAAGCAATGCATGATTGTATTTTTATCTGAATGTGATGTCATTGCTTCAGAGAAAATATATCAAAAACTAAGCTGATCAGCTTGTCCCAAAGCAAATACCACCCCTCAAAAACTCACTCTTTTCCCCATTCAGTAGTACTGTGATTATTAAACCCTATAACTTCTCTTTAACTTCCCCCTTTCCCTTGCTCCATACTGTGAGTGAATTAACAATCTTCCATTTTTTATTTCAGCCTCAACCATCTGCCCTTTCTTGCAGTGTCTCTGGATGGGGTCTTTTTCATCTGTGCCAAGAGTTATAGTAGATAGGGAAAAAAAACTAAACTACCATGACATAAACAAAAACAACAACAAAAAAATACATTAGTTCAAACAAGGTAAAAGCGTATGTATTCTACAAGACACAGCTGAGGCCAGTGGGCAGATCAAGGCAGGAAGGCAGATCTATTCCACCAGAGCTCTCCGCGTAATTTCCCTCTACTATTGCACGATCTCCTAAAATGTTGTTTTTGACGGAGTGATACAAGCTTGGCTCAGTCATGTTGCATAGTAGCCCATGGGAAGTAGGAAATAGAGATATGAAAGACTGAAGCAAGAATATGGAAGTTGCACTTGTGGCTTTTGATCACACTTGTTTGGCAAGGACACAGCCACCTGACTCACCCAGCTGCAGAGGAGGCTGGGAAATCTCCAATGAGGCATCCGATAATACAGCTAAAACAGTTATTATGGAATAAAATAGGGGAAAAAGGATTTGGGGATACAATTAGCCTTTTGTTCTACTGGTCAAACACTGTGGTCCAAACATATCATAAATATTATTTCCCATGTTCTGAGGTTTCAAGGTCAAACTCAATTTCACCTCCTATTCTGGTTATCATGGTCCTTGGCAGCTCTGTTTTCTAACATCTGCTTTCTCATTCATTTCACATTTATTTGATACTGTTTTATTTAGATGCTGTGAGGTTCTGTATAAATGATCCTTATTATTATTTATATATATTCTCAAACAAATTATAAGTTTCTGGTAGCAGGGAGCACAACTTACATTTCTTTGAATAGGCAGAACCTATCAGTATATTATCCAAAATGAGCAGTAAAATTATGCACAAAAGCTTAGTTGTGCTTATAATACTGACAGAATCAATATTTTTGCAGTGCCCTTATAAAACATATAAAAAGTGAATATATGTATTTTAATGAATAAATGTATGAATGATTGGATCCAACCTCTTTCCCAAATATTCATAAATTGAAATTTAAGGGAAGCTGGATTACAAAGATCTAATACTTTTTCAAGCAGTACTAGAAAAAACATAGGGTGTATGTTTTCTATGCAAAATTCATTTAAGGGCCATAATCCTCCATTTACTTTCTATTTTTTTTAAATCTGATGGCCACATAATCCTTATAATTTAGCAAAAGTAAAATAAAGTGTCTGGATTTTCATGATATTAAGAAAAGAAAAGGGTTATCGCACATTTCTTTTAAGTTGGATGGAAAAAAATAACAAAATTTTCTCTGAACTATGTTCAGTTTGTCTAAAATTGAAAGCAAAATACAAGTGGAAAGGTGGGGAAGATGATAAAAAGAGGGAATAACCAGGGGACAAAATAACAATTAAAGATCAATAAAGATCAAAGTCAAAACTAAAAATGTTCTAAAATTTTTCCTTAAGTTCTAATAGCACAGAGTGGCCCCTTCAGGAGACTTGACCATTAGATTTGGGAAACATTTGTTTATAATGCATATTCCCATATTAGTGACTTTAGCTAGTTGATAGACACAGGAAAGGAAAAATGCGTTAATAAGCTAATTCTACCTTTTTAAAGCTGGTCTGTGTTTCAGCAATGTAAATAAAGATCACATAAGTGAACTTAGGCTGCTCACACAATCATCTCTACAGATGAATTCACTGATAAAAGGTCCACTTATACTTAGTTTTCCTTTTTTAATTTTCTTTCCTAGGTAGATTTGTGCAAGAATTAAAAATCCAATACTATTGAGATAGAATTCTCGTAGTTTACAAAAAGTAGGTAAAATTGTGTTGGACAAAATTCAGCTGAGCTCCATTCTACCAATGTCTTTATTTTTCTTTTACAGAACAAAGGAAGTGAGTTCACTTTAAGTATAAATTCCTAAATATTTTACAGTTTCTGTTCATACTCTCCTTGGCATTTTCGTTGAGAGACAGTCGATTTCTTGCTATAGATGGATTTCATTATTCAGCCTTCACCATCAGTAGAATATATTATAAATTATGCAGAATGTGATAATTAGTAGCAAGCAAGAATATAAATAAAACTGCATAACCAATAAAAGGCCATAAAACCTGGCAAGTAAAATTAGTTACTGTGTGTTAAAATAGGAAATGTATGGAGGAAAAAAATTGATCTCACATGTCTTCTATATGCTGGAAAGAAATTGCTATATTACACTTAGCTCTGGAATAGCATGTGTATAGTCTATTAGAAATAAAATAAAATCATGTGTAATGCAGTGATTTAGAATGATCTAAGAACAAAAGAACGAAGGTCCCATAATGGTAAATGGTTCTTTTGTTAAAGAAGCTGATAACATCCTCCCCCCTCCACATTAAAAACCAAGCTCCAATTTTTCCAATGTGCATTGATTTCCACAGTTAGTTTTTAGAGTTTTAAATTTTGAAAATGACATTGAGAATCTTAATGATTTATATTTGTTAAACCAACAATATGTACACATATACACATATGCACAAACTATTTTTTGTATTTCCTGGAAATCTCTAGTTAATGAAATGACCATATCAGCAATACTGAACAGAATACAATCCCAGTGTGTTCAATAAGATGCATTAAATGAGATGAAAAAATTTACCTAGCTCACCAGCACAGCTTGACCATAATCAGAAAGAGAATTGCATATGAAGTGTGCCCATCTAGAAAGGAAAAGCTCTTTAGACCCATATTGATTTCAATATATTCCCTGTAGATATCCTTGAGAAATTGTAATATAAAGGTTAAACCAAGGACTAGAATTCATTTGAATAATGTATTCTAACATATTCTATAAGACTCAGTTCACTGCATCAAAAAATCAAAATGTGTATATAAAATGTGCTAATTACATCAAAAGTGCCAAAATACTTTGGAAAGGATGACTGTCTTCTAAATAATTGTGATGTTTCTTTAAGAAAAGAGTATTTGGTGTTCCAGCAATAAAATCAGCTTTCAAAAATTTAGAAAACAATTGCAATTAAAACCAGGTTATACTGACTATAGAAACCAATTGGAATTTGTGCACAAAAAGCCTTTTGGGTACTTGATATTGTGTATGTTTTTAGATTCATTTTTCCTTCATCATTATGTTTGCTTAGATTTCAATGTCAAAGTAGTCAAAAAGCCTAATATAAATGCAAATCTCCTATTCAGTTTTTAATAGGAAAACTAGGGAATGTGAACTTCGGTGTTTAGGTGGCCTGAGTCGGTATAGGCATATTAGACTAAATATAGCATGATGACATTATAAAATGTCTTATACTACTTATGCTTTGGACCAATGAGAGGACCAACCATCAGTTCAATTCACACAATCATATTTTTTATTCATTTTAAAGGGATAATAATTCCCCAACTTAATAGGAATTAATCAGTGAGTTATTTGGAGTTCCATCAAAAAATGAAGGTTATTTTGACACTATGGATTCCCTATATTCATCACTCATCATGATGAGATAACTTCTCCAAGAATTTGACAGATATTTCAGTTCTGCAAGAGTGACTTCCAGAGACCAGCTTTTGACCATTCTCCTATGCATCGTTCCTACTGTAGGTCATAGACTATATACAGTGTATGATTTACATTCCATCATCATTTATTTCTTGATTTGTACAATAATTATTAAGTTCCACTTAAAGGCTATGCTAGAAAGAGAATAAAACAGACACGTAAATGTTACAATACAGTGTTACTCTAAGATCCTCTGCTGATTTCCCTCTAGAGCACTCTGCATTTTCTTCACCTCAGTGGAGAAAATATTATACTCTTTTATTGTTCATGTTTTTATTTATAGCTCCTTCTGGATTTTAGCTTATTGTGATTTCTTCTAGATTTTAAGTTTACTGACAATAATTGCCAAGTCAGAGATTCCTCCATTGCATACCTACTGCTTTAGAAAGCTCAAATTTGTGTGATGAAACACAGTCACACATGGGTCAGAGAAAGGCTATTCTACAGCATTCAGTAAAGCTTCCTGGGAGCACTACAGAAGGAGTCATCAATTTTACTGGCAGGTAAAGAAGAGTGATGAAGAAGGCTTCATAAAGACAGGTAATATTTGAAATGGTTTGGAAGGAAGTATGGGAGTGGAGTGAAGAAAAGGACTAAAATAAAGTGATAGAACCTTGAAGTATACATCACATTCTGAGAAAATTAAATAATCCACCTGAGGAGCTCAGGGTTTCCAGGAATTGGGTAGTGCATGAAATTAGAAAGGTAATTTCCACAAAATTGATATGTAAGTAATAGGGATGAGGCAATTCAATCCACACCTGTTGAAATATTCCAGGCACATTGTTCAGTAGCTAATTGTCTTATACTGACAAGCCTAACATGTAAGTCTGGTTTCCCTTTGGTCTACATTGATTCAGTTCCGTGTTGGCTAAGCTATATTTCTTAAACCTCGGTTACTGAATGAGTACTTTCTGTCTAGAATCAAGTGCAACTTTATCAGGATTTGGATCCTATAAGAACATCACGGCATTCCTCTTATACTCCAGTTGACTGTTTAGTTTCTTACCTTTTCCAATCAAAAATCCTAGTTTCAAATCTTTGCTTGACTATTTCTTCTAGAGATCCTAAGATTCTTGCAGCTATATTGGGTGCTTCCATTTGCTTTTACTTTCTGATTATGGTACACCGAATCACAGCAAATATAGTTGTTACAGATATTCTCTATAGCATAAGGAATAAGGCTTTAATATATAGGAGGAGAAGCAATCATTAATGTCTTCACAATGTAGATTTAATTAGTTTAAAGTTGATTAACATATAGATTAATATATTAATATAGATTAATTAATTAACTAATTAGCTAATTAATATTAAAATGATGCCTAGGCTTTTGGACAAGAATATACCAGATAATCCTAAATCAGTAAGTAAACTGAATCTAAGGACCTAAAACCAGTAAATGTGCATTTATGAATCTTGTATAACAATAACACAATGCACCTAAACTTGATTTTTAAAGAAATGTGTGTTTTAAAGTTACTTTTTTATTTAGATCAAAATATTATATATTTTATTTACCTATAAAATCTCAAATTCAAAATGAAAAAGTATGCCCTAATCATATGGTGAAATCTACTTAAAACAGCTTTTCTTCTCACATATACCAATTGGTGAAGATGTAGCATGTTCATCCTTGTGGGCTTTCCCACTTGTTAGATTTTCTTTTTTTAGTTCTTTATGGAAAATATTTTTTTAAAGCATGTTCTGACATATCATAAGCCATCTTTCATCTGCATCTAATAAAAAAGAATAAATGATGTTTGAATATTTACTACTTACCAGCCATAAATCCTCAAAAATGAGAGATTTACAAGCTTGATGGTGGGACTTTCCCAAGCAAAAGAGCAGATTCAATGGTTAAGATGAGAACAGTTTAGAAGCTTTAAGCCCATTGTGAGCTGCTCAGGGTATATTACCTGAGATTCACAGATTCCTTCAAATTCAGGGGATTTGTGAGCTTGAATGAAACAGTGAAACATCTTTATTTCTATTTACCTTTCTTGAAATATAGCATTTTCCAATTATGAATATAACAACAAATAAACAAAGTAGTATTGGCAGTGCAAGTGACTTTGTCACCAATAAAAATCACAAATAATTTTTATTATATTACAGTTGCTGTAGATGTTTCAAAATATCATTTACACTACTCAGTATTTAAAAGTTATGGTAATTATGGTAAAAAATTATGGTATGATGTTCTTCCACTAGATCATATTTAATGTGTTAGTAAAGGCACAGGTTAATTACCATACCATAGGTTTAAAAAATATTTTCATTAGCAAATTTCAGTATACTTTAATCCCATGTGATTTATTTTTTGTATTAAAAACAATATTCTAAAAAACGATCCAGAGGCTTCATTAATCTTCCAAAGAGGTTGTTGGTTCAAAAGATGTGTAAGAAATCCTCTACTAAACGAGCAAGTCCCCTAACAAATTTTAATTGTGAAGTATTTAAATCCTTAATAATGACACCTTACTGTTTTGTTATACTTGAGAGTTTACAAAAAGTGTTTATGCGCATTTTATACAATATGGAAAGACATTCTGTGTAGAGAATTTTAATACAATAATAAAACCTACTAAAAGTAGTCCTACTTTCAATTATCATCATACTTTGGCAATTTTAAACAATATGGCAATACAATATTTCAAAATATTTTCCTCCAAAAAATATTTTTGTTCTAAATTCTAATCAATATCTGAGATTATAATTCCTTCTATTATAGTTACACTGTAGTTTAGTGCACGCCTGAAGTATTTTTGATATTCATAGCATTTTTGTTTACATGAATAATTGTAAGATTAAAAAAGCCTTATAAACTACTGAACATTTCATGCGTAGGAGTTGTAATCCATTCATTTTGCTGTTTTCAGGACTGACACATATTTCTTAGACGTGGAAATTATTGCATTCTGCATAATTAGAAGCTGGTATTCAATATGAAATGCATAATGCAGTTCTTGATATAAAGAGTGAATATCTTTCTGTTTATTGAGTGTACTCTTCTTAAGCTATTTAGGATTTTGATTCTGTAACAAGAGTGTATTAGTATCCTAGGGCTGCTGAAACAAATTACCACAAACTTTGTGGCTTAAAACAGCTGAAAGGTATTGCCTCACAGTTCCGGAGGCCAGAAGTTCAAAATCAAAGTGTAGTCAATGTTGACTCTCTCTAGAAATTCTGAGAATCTGTTTCATGTCCCTCTCCCAGCTTCTGGTGGCTGCCAGCAACCCTTAGCATTCTTTGGCATGGGCTTTATAACTTCAATCTCTTCCTTAGTCTTCACAGGACCTTCTTCTCCTGTGTCTGTTCCATGTCTGTGTCTCTCAAATCTTTTTCTCTCTCTTGAAGAACATCAGACCTTGGATTTGAGCTTAACCTAAATACAAGATGTCTCTAACTTAATTACGTCTGCAAAGACTCTATTTCCAAATCAAGCTCCATTCATGGGTACCAGAGTTTAGGACTTGAATATATGTTTTTGCAGGAATCAATTTAACCCACTACACAGAGAAACAAACTTGTTTTTTAAGTTTGTCAACTTAAGCCTTGAACACCCTCCCATTCCATTCTCAGTTCCGAACATCTTCCCCTCATCTGGCTAATACCTAATCTTTCTTTAGATCTTGGTTTAAAAGTCCCTCTTTCAAGGAGGATTTCTCTAATTCCTAGATGAGATTAGATAACTCACCATCACGCATTCTAAGCCTTCAAACCCTAATCATTATAATAATTACTTGTTTAATAGTTATCTTTCCCAGAAAGGCTATAAGCTTTGGTTGAGCACTTCTATATTCCTTGTGATAACTAAAAGCCAGGCACCAAGTAGAGGCTCTGTCAACAGTAATTTAATGAAATTCAGCTAAAATTGTTTTTCAAGTTTACTGAAAATAAGAGTTTGGAAATTAGAATAATAAATAAAGTTGCATTTTTGATTTTCCTCTCTTCCTTTGCTTAAGGAGCTCACCAACTCCTAAAATTTGAAGTGTCTTAAAAATTAGGACCACCTTCTCTCATTAATGCATGAAGCCCTTAGTTTTAGTTTTAGTTTAATGACTACTTACTTTTATATGTCTATGTAATAATGTTCTAGTATAAAGTATGTGAGTTCTAGTTAGAAGAATAATTCACTCAGTCATAAACCAAAGTTATATTTATCACTGGATAAATTCAAGACTTGCATTTAGATCTTTGAATGAGCCTATAGAGAGACATATGACCTCTGGATTATTCTAAAATTGTCCATTTCTTGGGCCCCTCAGAACTCTTAGGCTCCTAAAAACTTAAAGTATGACATTGGACAAGATTGTGGGAAACGGTCCATGAAGTTGGACTGAAAGAACTATATATTAGTCAAGTAATTTCTGATTAATAGGTTTTTTCTTTAGAAAACAATCCCATGTACTTATCTGGGGACAAATTTTCTGTTCAGCGTTTCTTTCGCAATAAATTTCTAAGTGTGACAGAAAGGACTCAAAATGTTGTCTAAATTCAGAATATCTTGGTAAAAGAAAAACTAAAATTTTTCAAATAGCTTCTAGAAGCAATTTCAAACAATCATTAGTAAGTAATATTAAATTCCTCTCATTAATGCAACACCACAAATGCAAGCCTATATGACAATATTTTAACATAATTGTAAGAAAAGTCATATCTTTTTAGTATATTAAATTAGTGAACTCATAAATTCACTATTTTTATGAAAATTAATAGTATATGCTAAAGCATGAGGTCATATAAACACTAACACTATATTTTTAAACATATTAGACATTATATATTTAAAAAATAAATATAGGCTAAGATAGTTATGCGGATGTAAAACATGAATAAGCAACATAGAGACACATGGAAAAATATTTAATGATCTTACTAAGGAAATGTATAAAGCAGAAATATTATATAAATATTAAACTAATTAAAATATAATAAATATATCTCTATCATTTCAACTCAGTGTTACACTCTGTAGTATATACAGAATAAATTAATATCATTTTATTATAATTGTCCATCACATTCTTTTTTACTTTTAATTGACACATAATCATACAAATTTATGGAGCGTAACATAATGTCTCAATACATGTATAAAGTGTAATGATCAAATCAGGATAATTGGGATATCAATCACTTCAAACATTTATTATTTTTTTTGTGGTGGGAACTTTCAAAATTCTCTGTTCCAGCTATTTTGAGATATACAATACCTTATTGCTTACTGTAATCACCCTCCTGTACAATAGGACACCAGAACTTATTTTCTTCTGATTGTAACTATATACCTGTTGCCCATCCTCTCCTAATCCTATCGTCTCCTTTCCCCTCCCCAGTCTCTGGTAACCACTGTTCTAGTCATTACTTCTGTGAGATCAACTTCTTTAGATTCTGCATAAAAACGAGAACATTTCATATTTGTCTTTCTGTGTCTGGCTTATTTCATTTCATATATAGTGTCCACCAGGTTCATCCATGTTGTTACAAATGATAGAATTGTATTTTTTTTATAACTGAATAGTATTTCATTGTTTATATATACTACATTTTCCTTAACCACACATCCATTATTGAACACTTAGGTTGATCTCATATCTTGGATATTGTTAATAGTGCTACAGTAAACATGGTAGTGCAGATATGTCTTCAATATCCTGATTTCATTTACTTTGAATATATACATAGTAGTGAGAGTGCTATATTACATAGTAGCCCCATTTTTAATTTTGGCAGGAACCTCTATGCTGTTTTCCATAATAGCTGTACTAACATATACTCCCACCAACAGTTTGTAAGGAATCCTTTTTCTCCACATCATTGTCAACATTTATCTTTTGTCATTTTTATAACAGTCATTCCAACTGGAGTGAGGTGATATCCTATTGAGGTTTTGATTTGCATTTTCTTAATAATTAGTCATGTTGAGCACTTTTTCATATACTTGTTTTTCATTTGCATATTTTCTTTTGAGAAATGTCTGCTAAGAACCTTTGTCCATTTTTTAATTAATTTTTTTTTTTGCTATTGAGTTGTTTGAGTTTTTTGTATATTTTGGATATTAATCTTTAGTCAGATGCATAGTTTGCAAATGTTTTCTCCCATTTGGTAGGTTGTCTCTTCATTCTGTTGATTGTTTCCTTTGCTATGCAGAAGCTTCATAGTATAATGTAATCCCAATAATCTATTTTTGCTTTTGTTGTTTGTGGTTTGTGGTTTTGAGGTCTTATCCGAAAAATTGTTGCCCTGTCCTACGTCATGGAGAATATCCTGTCTGTCTTCTTATAACAGTTTTATAGCTTTGGGTCTTACACTTGCATTTTTAATTCATTTTGAGTTGATTTTTGTATATGGTGAAAGACAGGGGTCCAATTTCATTCTTCTGCATGTGGATACCAATTTTCCTAGCACCATTAATGAAATGACTGTCCTTTCCCAAATGTGGGTTCTCAGTGCCTTTGTCGAAAATCAATTATCTGTATATTCCAAACACTGTCCAATATGTACAGAATAAATTAATATCATTTTATTATAATTGTCCATTAAAGTCTTAAAAACAGCCATCCTAAGCAATTTTTTAAATTTTCCCTTATAAACATTTTACAATTTGTAAAAACTCATTCTCATAGTTTAGTGTTGCCAGATCACTCTCTATTCTGGATACTTTCTATGGATATCCTATTCCAAAATATCAAATTTAAATGACCAGTAATGGGCTTCGATCCAGGTATTGACACATTTCTTAACTGTATAAAGGAAGAAAAACTTGTCATTAGTTTAAATTGTTGTGATTTTGTTTTAAAAGCACTGCTATTTTAGAATAAAGTAGATTAGCCAAAATATAATACATACTACCAACATTTATTAAGTGCTAACTATCTTAGACAGTGTTGAGTGTATGTTATTTCAGTCATTTCCTTTTCAAAACAATAATGTGAAATAATTTACTTCATTTAATAGAAAAGAAAACTAAACTTAGAGTAGTCAAGAAAGCTGCCCAGAAAAGCACGGTTGTATGGCAGAGTTGAGATTTAAATCTGGCTGCTGTTTTTTTCTCCAAGCTCATGATTTGTATGCTCATACATGTTGTATGTTTCTACTTCATTTTTAAATGTCAAGTGTTAGAGGTCATTCAATAATTAGGGCAAACCCACAGCAATCCCTCCTTTTAAGTTTTGCTTTTGTTTATTTGGTTGTTTTGCTTTTTGTTTCCTATAGTTCCATCATCCTGGTATCTGCTCTAATCAATCTACTTTGGGATTTTGGCAATATATTTCTAATTACTTCTCATTATTTTAGTTATGTATGCTACTGCCAGATTGATTTACCTATTTGATTTTTTTTTTGCTAATTAATCTTCTTATGCTATAATTTCCTGTAACATTCCTGATAACTTACATACTCTTTTAGAATGTTTCTAAATTCTTTGTAAACTATTCTTCCTCTCTCAACTAAATGTATGCTTCATTATTTTCCAATAGGAGTTCACCACTGTTATCCAAACTGATTTCTTCCTTGACCTGTCCACATTCACTGAGTACTTTTTTACCTTGCAATTTTGTCTAAGGTTTTAAAGTATATTTTAAGCACTTACTGAGTGTCAAATATCTTTTTATACAATTTGCATGCATAATATCATTTAGTGTACCCAACACTTCTAGGAAACAAAGGAGAATATATTTGCATGCTACATATTCAATAAAGGGCTGATAACTAGAATCTGTATAGAACCTAGGAAAATCAACAAGAAAAAAATCAAACAATCTCATTAAAAGGTGGGCAAAGAACATGATCAGAAACTTTTCAAAAGAAGACAGACTAATTGCCAACAAACATATGAAAAAATGCTGAACATTTTTAATCATCAGGGAAATGTAAATCAAAACCACAATGAGATAACACTTAATTCCAGTGAGAATGACTTTTATCAAAAAGTCCCCAAACAATAAATGTTGGTGTGGATGCGGAGAGATAGGAACACTTGTAGACTGCTGGCGGGACTGTAAGCTAGTACAATCTCTGTGGAAAGTATATGGATATACCTCAAAGAGCTACAAGTAGAACTACCATTTGATCCAGCAATCCCATCACTGGGCATCTACCCAAAGGAACAAAAGACATTCTATAAAAAAGAAATCTGCACTGGAATTTTTATAGCAGCACAATTCACAATTGCAAAGATGTGGAAATAACCCAATCGCCCACCAATACATGAGTGGATTAATAAAATGTGGTGTATGTACACCGTGGAGTTCTACTCAGCCACAAGAAACAAAGGTGATCTAGCACCTCTTGTATTATCCTGGATAGAGCTGGAGCCCATTCTACTAAGTGAAGTATCACAAGAATGGAAAAGCAAACACCACATGTGCTCACCATCAAATTTATATTAACTGATCAACACTTATGTGCATATATAGTAGTAACATTCATTAGGTGTCAGGTAGGTGGGAGGGAGAAAGAAGGGATGGGTATAGTCACACCTAATGCGTACAGTGTGTACCGTCTGGGGGACTGACATACTTGAACTCTGACTTGGGTGCGGCAACGGCAATATACGTAACCTAAACATTGGTACCCCCATCATATGCTGAAATAAAAAAAAAAAAAAAGAAAGAAAAAAATCTTTTGTTCCATGTGAGTTGGAAAAGTTATTTGTCTTCCCTGTCCCTCAGTATCTTCATGTGTAAAATATGGATAATCATAGTATACTCTTAATAGGATTGCTAAAAAGATTAACCAAGCAGTAATTATTTCTAATAGGCTTAGAACAGTTTCTGACACAGTATAACTATTTGTTAAGTAAATAAAGGATGTACTGAGCATCAGGCTTTGTAGGTACTGGGGCTTCTACAGGGAATGAAATCAGTAGTGTCCTTATTTTCACGGAACTTTTAAATCTACCTCTTAAATGTTAGTGGGTTGTGTCATTATCTATTTGTTTTATGAGTCTGAGACTTGTCTTTTTACCAATGTTGTAAGCTTTAAGAAATAGTAAAGAGGTCTAGATTTTCTCCCACCAGTGCTTAGCACAATGTGAGGAATGTGATAGGAATTCAGACCTCTGGCTGTTTGTGCTAGTGCCAAAGTAAACAAATGAAACTTTAGAATGAGGGTCTAATAGAGGTTACTGAGGCTAGTACTTATTGTATTATAAAACCGCCTTCCCTAGGATCTTATTGCATATTCCTACGGACTGCGCTGTTGCAGAGATATTTCTTCTATGTCAAAGAGGCTGTATCTTCCTCATTAAGAGCAAACATTTGCCTTCAGGTAATTATTGCATTTTCGCCGTAGGACCACATGACTCTTCCATGAGCCATGCCTTCAAATATTGAGCTGGTTTTAGTCATTCATTTTGTGTTCTTTTTTAGGTGAAGTAATCCCCATCCCTTAAACTTTACTTACAGCATATTTCCCACCCGCTCTGTCATTCTCATGAACCTTCCATTGGATATATTCCAATAGTTTCTGAAATAGTCCTACTCCCGAAGAATACAGAGTGCGCTATTTCCAATGCCCTCTTCCAAAGATAGAAATTGACACCAAAGTAACATAAATAGCAATAATTTATCTCTGTGAATTAACCAATAAATCATTTTAAGCAAATTAACCTTTTCCTGGCAAACATTGAAAGACATAGCATACAGTCATTCATTATGCCACCAGTTTCTCTTAAATGCCTCAGGTCTAAGATGCTTTATTACCCACGTACCTAACCTATTGGAGGAAAAAAAGAAACATGTAAGATCAACTTGAACCTACTGGTTATGTAGAAACATCCTTGCCTGCAGATTTAATATATTACCTAATAGAACTTCTCTTGGAATTTAATAATGATTATTGAGCTTCATTGTACTCTTAAATAAAGCCAGCTCAATGTGAAATGAGATACATTGATCTCTGTCATTAGAATTTAAAGGAACAATCTTTCTAGGCTTCATAGGTGCTATTTGTCTTTTATGAAATAAAAGAAAGAATTATAACTGAAATACAAGGGAAAAGAATTATACCACACAAATAAAAATGACATAAGTTTTTGAACTAAGACTCATATAGTCTTTTGGATCATCCCATTGCAAACATTATTTCTTTTTTTTAAATTTTTTTCCACACTTCCCACTTCACAAAATGAAAATGTTATTCTTTTAAGGGAAGCCATAGATTGTTGTAAATGTCACTAATTATAGTTTGTAGTCTTCTAAAATCTGTGTTCTTATAAAATATGTGTATATTTTAAGCATATAAATGTTGTTGAATGTATGTTCATTGCCTTCAGCAATAAAGACAATCTTTTGGACACACAGAAAAGAAATAAATGGCAATTTCAAGGAGGTTTGGGGTGGATCTTAACATTTTAAATTTAGACACAAGTCTGGTTTTTTTCAATGCAGATTGACAACACTAATACCAATTCATTATCACATGTATAAGCTGCCTAGAGTTAAGATTGTTTAAAAATGACCAGAAGAAAAATGAAAGAGAATCTTAACTATCACTGGTGTAGCTAATTCTTGGAAGCTGGTAATTTTCTTAAGGAAAAGTTAATGAAGGAATGCAAAGACAAACTTTTGTATGATAAATAATGAAACTCTCCTGTTCCATTAAGAGATAAGCCAAGACTTTAACTCTTTGCTCATGTTAGAAGATTTAGATATATGAAGAAACATTTTCTTGTGACTTTGGAGAATTTAGTTAAATAAATACTTTTAACAAAAGACCCTCCTCCACATTGCAATGAGTAAACTCCTTTAAGAAATAATCAGGATCACAATGGAATTAGTGAACCATCATACTTGAAAACTGCTAATAAATAATGAAAATAGTTAAAGAGTTGACAAAAATAAATCCTGAATTATTGCATAGGTATACTGTATCCAACAATGAAAGCAAATATTTAGTTTGATATTAAAATAGTATATTATTTGAGATTTCAAAAAGTTGTCAACAGAGTTTGAAGCAAAGAAACATGGAAGTCTCTGAACAATGGTTTCTATTGTAGACAAAAATGTGTCATCAACAAAATAAAGGAAAGGACCATAAAGAAAATGAAATTGGAAAAAGCAAATAACGATGTTTAAAAGGATCTTATTTTGTGATAATTCTGAGTGGAGATAGTTTAAAGATCCATCTGGCATTCCAGGAGACACATTGTTAAAATAGAATTTTAATAAGTAGCATTCTGTGATTTAAATAAGCATTGCTGCTACATATATGAACAGTTAAAGATAACTTTAGTATTTTCATAAAAATGAATAAAACATTATTTGTTTAAAATTTTCATGCCATATAACAGAAAATAAAGTAATTGGTCCAGCCACTTACTATATGCCACCTGAATTCCATGTATATATTATTAAAATACAATTCAAGTTTAACCAGGAATACCCTTAGGATATTGTTTTCTGAATTACAAGAAACATTTCACACATTCTTTAAAGATTAGGGCTCTTGACTCCTGTTTGTTTTCCAATCCCATAGAGGTGCCATGAATCTACAGCAGCTCAAAGACTCTGGTATGTGATTAAGGCCAAAAGAGATGCTGGAGGATTGGAGTCATGTGTAGGGTACCTGTACCTATGGACAGAATGAATGATCTCTTGCTGTAAAATTTTTTGCCCAAAGTGTTGATCATAATCCTTTCTTCAAAAGTCTTAGCACAGGCCGGGCGCGGTGGCTCACGCCTGCAATCCTAGCACTCTGGGAGGCCGAGGTGGGCGGATCATTCTGAGCTCAGGAGTTCGAGACCAGCCTGAGCAAGAGCGAGACCCCATCTCTACCAAAAATAGAAAGAAATTAATTGGACAGCTAAAAATATATATAGAAAAATTAGCCGGCCATGGTGGCACATGCCTGTAGTCCCAGCTACTTGGGAGGCTGAGACAGTAGGATTGCTTGAGTTCAGGAGTTTGAGGTTGCTGTGAGCTAGGCTGACGCCACGGCACTCGCGCCAGGCAAGAGTGTGAGACTCTTTCTAAAAAAAAAAAAAAAAAAAAAAAAAGCTCTCAAGCAATTTTAGGGTTGGAGTATCTGGATAAATTGTAAAATCTGGAAGCCTAATGCCTTTGTAATTCATCAAGATGTATGACTAACCACTTATTTGTGTAAATAATTTT
>CAUYSK010042300.1:0-22786 GCA_963575035.1 Avahi laniger | reverse complement strand
TCTGTAAAAACGACATCTGCACTAGAATGTTTATGGCAGCACAATTCACAATTGCAAAGATGTGGAAACAACCCAAGTGCACTTCAATACATGAGTGGATTAAGAAAATGTGGTATATGTATACCATGGAGCTCTACTTAGCCACAAAAAACAATGGTGATCTAGCACTTCTTGTATTATCCTGGATAGAGCTGGAGCCCATTCTCCTAAGTGAAGTATCATAAGAATGGAAAAACAAGCACCACATATACTAGTCATCAAATTGGTACTAACTGATCAACACTGAGGTGCTCACATGGAAGTAATATTCACTGGGTGCCCGTCAGGTGGGAGGAGGGTGGTGGGGGTAGGAAAGCTCACAACTAATGGATGCGGAGTGCACCGTATAGGGGAAGGGCATGCTTATAGCCCTGGCTTGGGTGAGGCAAAGGCATTATATGTAGCCAAAATATTTGTACTCCCATAATATTCTGGAAAAAAAATATGGTAAGATAAAGTAAAGATATTTTCAGATAAACAAAAGGAGCAAATTCATTTTTAACAGTCTTGCACTATAAGGAATTCTGAAGGATGCTATTCAGGCTGAAGAGAAATTATACCAGATGAAAACTAGGTTACGTAAGAAGAGATGAACACCATTGGAAATCATAAATATGTTGATAAATATAACAGAATACACTTTTTTAATTTTTAAAGCAAAAATAATATTGCACTGAGAGGTTTATAATATAAAGACATAATATCTATATATATATATAGATATATATATATATAAAACACTGCAGAAAGGACAGGGGATTAAATGAAGTACATTGTCTAAGGTTCTTACATTTCATGTGAAGTGTTTTAATATTAATTCTAAGGAGACCATCATAAAGTAATACTTGTTTTATTCTCTCAAACAAAAACTATAAATGTAATACAAAGGGATAGAACTAACACCTCAATATAGGAATTAAAATGGAGCATTAAAAAGCATTAATTATACAAAAAGAAATAAGAGAAATGGAAGAATCAAGATCAGATGAGATAAATAGAAAACAAATAGCAAGATGGTAGATTCAAATCCAACTACATTCAAGCATCACATTCAATGTAAATAAACACTCCAATTAAAAGGCAGAGCCTGTTGGACTAAAAAAAAATGCAAGACTGAATGATATTCTGTCTCTAAGTGGTACCCTTAAATCTCATATAGGTCAAAAGTAAAAGTATGGAAAAGATATACTCATATAAACAGTAAACTTAAGAAAGCAGATATGGCTATATTAATATCAGACAAGGGATACTTCAAGAGAAGGAGTATAACCAGAGGTAAAAAGGAACACTTCATAATTGTTGAGGGTTAACATATCAGGACTTAAACATAATCCTTACACATATATGTGCTGAATAATAGTACTTACAAGCACATGAAGGAAAAAGTGACAGAACTAAAAGGAGAAAATAAATAAATCCACAATCATAATTTGAGATTTCTTTAAAAAAATAAATAAGAGTCAAAATTAAAAGAATAATTAGAGATTTTAATATCCTCCTCTCAGCAATCGATAGAATACATAGCAGAAATTGCTAAGGATATAGAAAATCTGAACATTATCAAACAATTTGACCTAATTAATGCTGTAGCACACCACACCAAACAACAGCAGAATCAACATTCTTTTTGAGTACCTATGAAACACTCACCAACATATATGCTGGCCCACATAAAAAGCCAACAGATTGCAATTTTATAGAGTATATTCTCTGACAACAATAAAAATCCTTGAATATTGGAAAATCAAACAACAAGCTTATATAGAACCCATGGGTCAAGGAAGAAATCACAAGGGATATTAAAAATAGCTCTAAGAAATATTTGTACTTGCACATTTATTGCAGCACTATTTACAACAGCAGAAATGTAATAAACCTAAGCACCCAACAATGGATGAATGGATAAAGAAAATGTGGTATATACACACAATGGAACACTATTCATCCATAAAAAAGAGTGTAATTATGTCATTTGAAGCAACATGGATGAAATTGGAGGTCATTATCTTGAGTGAAATAAGCCAGGCACAGAAATACAAATATCACATGTTCTCACATATATGTGAGAGCTAAAAAATCTGATCTCATGGAAGTAGAGAGTGGAAGGATAGAGAACAGAGACTGGGAAGGGTGAGTAGGGGCAGGGAGGAGGATGAAGAGAAGTGGGCTAAAGGGTACAAACATACAGTCAGATACAAGGAATAAATTCAATGTTTGATAGCAGAGTACAATGACTATGGTTAAACAAAAACGTATTGCATTTGGAGATGAACACACTAAATGCCCTGATTGATCACTACACATTATACACATGTAATAGCATTTCACGTGTAACCCATACATTTGTACAAATAAAAAATTTAAAAAATTAAATTTAAAATAGCTCTAACTAAATAACAACAAAATGTGAAATACCAAAATTTTGGGGATGTAGCTAAAGTAATATTATTAGAAAATGAGAGAAAATTCACATATTACAATGCATATATATATATATATATATATATATCCTTTGACTCAATTCTAGGAATCTGACCCACAGATACAGTAGCACATGTGCAAAATGAAGTATGTTCAAGATTATATTCATGGTAAAGACATGTGCAATGTCAAAACACTGAAAACAATCTAAATGTCCTTTAACAGGGAATTGGTTAAATGAATTCCAGCATGTCCGTCCACACATGAGAGCTGCTAAGAAAACAAATTCAGCTCATTATGTATTGCTGTAGAATGATCTTCAAGATATAAAAAAACAATCTGTAAGTATGAGCATATTTGTACATACCACCATTTGTATTAAATACAAATACATACACAATATAAGCACATATGCATTTGTACAAGCTACCATTCCTGTTAAATACACACATATATGCACATACACACAGATAGGTATATTATCTATATTTGAAAAATATCTTGAAGGATACACAACAAGCTGGTAATAATGTTTGCCTCCTGGGAAGGGATTTGGGTGGCTGAAGAACAAAGGTATAAGAAATAGACTTTTTTTTTTTTCTATGTATATATTACTACTTCAAACAATGAATTAAGGGGAAAAAACTCTGAGGCAAGTACAATTAATGTACTAGCTAAATGTGACCTTCAGACTTCTAATATAGAGTACGATTACTGAAACAATTTTGCTTTAAATCTTATAAAACAGTTCTGAAGTGGAAATTTACTTATCCAGGCTTATACAACAAGCAAAAACCTCATGACTTACAAGAATATACTATAAGTTCGCCTGACTCCATATAAAAGAATGGCACTTTCCTGTGAAAAATTACTGAAGAAAGATCAATGAAGACTCCATTAAATAAGAAATCCCCAAAATGGGCTAATTGAGTCAAAGAGAGAATGAGAATAAACCTGTTTACTTATCCTGTCTTCTATGTCCTGGTGATCTAATCCGATAATCCGATAATTTCGGACCTCAGTACAAGGAATATATATTCAAACAAACTCTTATCTTTATTTGAACTCTATTTGCTTCATTTTTTAGCCTTCCCATGATTTGGATCAATCCCAATATCCAGGGGCCTCCAAAATTTCTCTTTCCGCACTACCTAAATTTCTAACCAAAGCTGGCATGAACAATGTGGGTTTTCCAGAAGATGATGACATTTTACCTGTGTATATCAGTAAAGGGCTTTTATTAGGAAGTGATACGTCACTGTAGGCACGACATATAACGATGCCCACTGTTACGGAGGAGAAACAACTCCAGAATTTGTTTGTGTTACTTGCTTTCTCATTGGGTTTAAATTACACTTTAATTTAAACATAGTCTTCCTGGGAGTGATTACACTGCTCAGCGACTGAAACATTTCTCAGTGAGGAATGACTATAATGGTCAATGAACGAGAAATGTGGGCTGGAATGCACTCTGCCTGCAGAGCACCTGTGAGGCAGGGCTGCTGAGATGTTGATGTGAGGCACAGCAGACAACCCAAATCTTTTTTATTAATCCAAAGAGAATGTGAGATTTTTAAAAAAGCAAAGTAAAAGAACCCCAATCACATGTAGGTGCCCAGTGGTGAGCAGACTGAGCCCTGACATTATATCCCTAGCAGTGCTGTGAATGCACATCTCACAGGTGTGTTCTGCTCAGGCTCAATCAAGCGTGCCCGCGTTGCCACACTAGTCACTTTCATTTCAACAGCCTGCAGAGTAATCTGCCAGACAGACAGTCCTGACGGAACTGCAAAGCTAGAGCTGTGCTTTTTTAAAAACATCTTTGCCGCAATGTTTCTCGCTGTGATGATGAGTCCTCAAAACAGGAATTCAAAGCAAACACCTTCACCACTGAAGAGGAATGAAGAGAGAAAGGCCTGGTTCACTCAATGCTTTTCTCTAAAATCCTGGGTTACGGAACATCATTTACCTCTATCGTGTTTTGAATACGTATCACTTGTACGAAGAGATCAGAAATATGTTTGTTTGCATAAAAGGTACTAAAAACAAAGGAAGTTTATAAGTTCTGTCTTTCCGATAAGCATAGAATCCCTGAAATCTCAATTGCAAATAGTCTGACTCTCCATTTTACAGATGAAGAAAGGCCAAGTGGGGGAGGGAACAACCCAATCAAGATAATGGCAGAGTCAGGATTAGAACCTAGTCTCCAGTCCAGGGATTTGCCCTCACTATCACAGTGGGTGCGTTGGTTATGATTTATGCCCCTTAATGGATTAATTATGACCAGTTAACCTAGGCTTTTACTTTTAATTCTGCATATTTTCCATTAATCAAATGGCTTTGACCTATGTGTGCTAGTCAATACAATAGTTATTGTCACTTTGCTTACATATTATAGGGAAGCTTTGTTTATAGCCATTTTGTTTGTAGGTAGGTAGTACTTTGCTCTTAACATACCATACAGCAGGCATTGGTAATATAAGAGGAGGCAAAAGGTGTGATCCCTTTTTATATGAAAGAGTAAAAACAGAGTAAGTTTGATTGACGGACTGATGGTCTTAAAGAGGGATGATGAATGGAGAAAAGATTGTATGTTTTAAAGTGAAACTGACATTCATGGGCAAAGGGAACACTGGGAAAATGGGTCATGGGGCCCACCCAACTTTGTAATTTAATAACCATACTAGTAACTAATGGTCCTATTTATGCATATTTTGAGTTTCATTCATTTGTGATTCAAAATTTGTGATTTGATCCTAAGGTAATTTTCTGAAGCAACCTAAAAGTTGGCAAGTCTCTTACTCAAGGCATCTTTGCAGACCTTACAAAATTGGTAAATGAAATGGTTCTATAAACATGCACATTTCATCTACCCATCCCCTTGTTTATAGAGCATTTGATTACAAATCCATAAAAAGAAAGATTCAGACGTGTGAATAATTCACATCCTCTATCTTTACTGTCAGATTGCTATTAACTGTTATAAATCATCTCCTAGATATGTATCCATCTTAATAGTTTATTTGATACATATATTTTCACCTTTCATGGATTTCATTACAACTTAAATATTTATTTCACTTGTTGTTACTACAGCTGTGCTTTTACCTGTAGCAAGTCCTCCCACCTGTATCTGCAAATCCAAATCTCACCTATTCTTAAAAATCTACTTCACATTCAACTCCCTTCATCAAAGCTCTAATCCTGACATCTGAAAATCATCTCTTTTTCTTCTGACCCCCACTGCAGCCATTTATCTGTGGCTGTTTTAACATAATGATCACTTTGCATTATATTAATATATGTATTTGCAATTATGACCTCACTAAGTACAACTTAGTTGAGATCGGGGCTTCTGTTTTCTTTCTCTTTGAATCTTTCATAGTATCTGCCATCTGGAACCTAGTAGCTCCTCCATAACTGTTTTGTGAATGAGTGAATGAGTAGGGGAATCTAGCCTGCTCCAAATGTGTGGAATGGTTTGATGAAATAGCTTTTGTAATGTCTCATCAAGCTTATTGCAGATAGCTACCAGAGCTAAATTTCCTCACCAACATAGCAAACACAATTCAGAACTTAGCCCAACTATTTTCTTTTTTCTGTCTTGAAGTATTTTTTAAGTGAAACTTAAAAGTTACAGCTAACAATCAATGGATCAAGAGTCTAAAAGGAAAAAACCACTTATTCTTTTAGAAAATATTTACTCATTCGTGAAAGACAAAGAAACATTTAAAAAATACAAACAGAAGCATACCTTCTCAAAGAAGGCTCTTTGAGAGCAATATGACAATATGACAAAATAAACACAGGGATGAATCAACATTCTTTCACAATCTGTGTTAGTTTATAAAAGATAAAGATTTCATTTTCGGTGTCTGTAAGAGGTATTATTTTTTCTTGAATTGAGAACCAATTAGCTAAAAATTAAAATATATTTTAACTGGATAAAAATCATTAAGATGTATTAACCAAAGCAAATAAATGGTATTTTGGGCCTTGAAGAAGGAAAACGCTAATGTGAATACTTTCTGATGTGAATACTTAGAGAATAATGTGAATCACTGAACAATAAATCCATTGTTTTGATATACTAAAATGTCAGGGTTCCTGTTCAGTTCACGTCCACATATCCCTACCACTTTATATAAAGTCTTACACAAAATGCTGTTTGACAAATACCTAGTGAAATGTACATGATTTATTCATATATATGGCTCTGTACATATTAAGCTGACTAGTAAGAAGGCTATCCACTTCCTTTTTTATAACTTCATTCTATTAAAGCTATTTTTGGCAAACAGAAAATGAATAAAGAATTTCTTATTCAGATCACCGACTAAAAAAACCATTGGTTCAATTTCTCTTGAATTTTATTTGGTAGAATGTTATTCTATTTGAAAGGGAAATAATTTTGATTCATTTCCTGTTTTGATTTCCATGCTCTCTGTAAAAAAATTACATAGAGAATTGAGTTGGCAGTTTCAGGAACAATTACAAAGCTATTGTTTAATATGAGTCATGTCTCTTCTTCTATTAAACCTTAAATACTTTTACCTACCTGCCTACAACTTCGGTCTTGAAGTTTGGGGTTCAATTGTTGATAAGCAGTTAGTATTTGACTTTGGCTCCCCCTGAAATGTACCAACATGATCAAATATAGTCTTTGCTCTGTTCAGATATTTTGCAGCTTGGCATTCTAAATTTCTTTTCTCCTTGGTAGAAATCTGGACCAGCAGAGATGGTGCTGAAAGAAAGCCTGGAATTTTTCTAAACCAAACCCCATCATTTTATAAAAGGGAAAGACCTAGCACTGGAAGCCAACCTCAATACTGATTCTGTTCTCTTAACTTGAAGCCAAGCAGCGAAGTGTCACAGTGTCTCATCAATTTAGCCTGTATTCAGTCTGAGTAGAATCTGACCATTTTCCCTAATAGAATCAGCATGCAAATTTCTAGCATTCAATTTTGGTGAAAAGCTGTATTTAAAACTACCGCGTGGGAGAGCAGAACAATATGTGAAAAGGAGATATTATGCTAGAGTAGACAAGTTTTAGTTTCTGACACATATAATCTCTCTTTTTTTTTTGAGCAGAGGCAAAAATTTATATAGTATATCTTTAACTTTTTCATAAACATGTCAATAAAACTGTAAGCATATTTTTGCCTGTATTCTCAATTTCCATATGTATTTTATATGTAAATCAGCTACAGATGGGCCAATCAAGGTAGGAAGAGAAATAGAAGGTTAACGTGAAGTTGGCAAAATAGCATATTTGGTATTTAATTCTTGGGTAGACACCGAAACGTTTATATAATTCATGCAGTCTTTCAGCTAACATTTAATGTCTGTCCATTTTCCAGTTGGTTAATGACAGAGAGATGAATAAACAGCTCTTACAGTCAGAGAGTTTACAATATTGTGAGGTGTAAGGTGGGGTGGGGTGACAATGTTTTCTTCTTGACTAAGGATCGGGATCAAGGGGAGCTTCCTGGAAGAGACTGCACTTCACCCTTGAAGAATACACAGGAACTTGGTTGGTAGAGAATGAGAGGACAGAGAAGGGAAGGGAGGGAAGGGAAGGGAAAAGATAGAAAGGGAAATAAATGAAGGGAAGACAAGGGAAGAAAAGGGGAAGAACAGAAGGGGAGGAAAAGAAAGGGAAGGGAAGGGGGAGAAAAGGAGAGGAAAAGAAAGGAAGGAAGAATAGCAAGTTTTCATCAGCATCGAGGAGTCAGCTGTGGTTATGATGTCAAGGAATAAAGAGAAGCAGAGCCGTGTACTAGGAGATGAGAATGAGAAGGCACGTGGGCTTAGAAAGTGGAGACATTCCTATTCTAGTCCCCGGAGTTCTGGAGACATTCCTGTGAAACAGAGAGCCAGAAAAGTTTCCTGAGGAGGGTGGTGGTCTCATCTGTTTATTCATCTAATATATTATTTTATGAATACAATAATCAATTTATAATATTCTAATTATTTAATAATCATGTGATTCTATGAATGAAATCTAGTGATCAAAGTTTAGATACCAGTGAAGTAGCCTGACCCAAAAGATGGTCCAATGGTAAGAATTGTAAGCATCGGAATTCCATGCTGCGTGCTCTATACAATGCAGCAGTGCAGTACACTTCAGAGCATATTATTCTGATCTTTCCAAAGGTTAGTGTGGGGCTACAGACTGAAACTATGCACATGCTTTTGTCTTTTAATTTTAAGTTGTTTTCTCGAGGTAGTACTTAACCTCCAATTAGAGAATATTGTCACTAGGTGGCGCCGTGGTGACTTGATTCCAATAGGTTCCAACTGGTGTGACTAAGAAAGGGAGGGTTGGTTATGGGTCCCGGAGTCCCACTTGTTTTCATTTTTCTTTCAAAAACTGTAGTGGACAGTTAAGAAATAAGCTTCAAGAATAAACTTTTAGAAATAATTGTGTTATATGACATGATAACACATTGCCTCTCAGAAAATGACAAAATACATTGATAAAATAAAGCAAAGGAAAACTCAGGGCATTGATATCAGACAGCAGGTTTAATTCTGCTCTACCACTTATTACTTGGATGAAAATCAGCAAGTTTCTTCATTTCTATGAGCCTTGGTTTTCTCATATTTAAAACGTGAATCATCATACTTAACTTACAAGTTTGTTAGAAGATAAATAAAGCCATGTGGTGCAATATACTTTGGAAAGAACACAGGTAACCACCCAGATATGACCCACAAATATGCTTGTTTTAACTTCTTCACGTTCATAGAATTTCACATAGAAAAATGATTTCTAACTTTGTATGAAAAGTCTTAAGTTCATGCAACACCGGATCTTCATTCCCCCATCTAAGAATTAGCTGGAGTTGTATTACTTAGGGTCTCCCCTCTTTGCACTTGAGTTTGCTACCAAAGACTTAGGGGAGACTGGTCTGGGACTCCGGTGCATTAATGTTGCAAAGAACCACTTGAGCATTTTCACATGAGCCAGCAGCTTGTGCTTTCTGAGCCTCAGTTTCATAAAATCTCCTGCCCTGGCAGAGCTATCTAAAAGAGGCTCTTCGATTTCCCTCGGTTTTTCTATTCTCCTTTCTTACTTTACTTCTCACACTTGGAGGAATCCAATACAGAGAGACAATTGGATAATCTCTAAAGGAGTAATATTTTCTTCCGTGACACAGATGTACTTTTTCAGTTTAAAAATGAGACAGAAACTTGACCTGTTCAAACAGGAATCCCTGCCCATTAAATTCACTCATTATCTGTGAGTTGGATTAAAAATGTCAATTTGACCAGCCCTCCCTTCTCCCTGTGCCTTCTCTTACGGGCTAAATTGTGTCGTTTTGTCCCCAAATTCATATGTTGGAAGCCTTAATCCCCAGTACCCTCAGAATGTGGCCATATTTGGAAACAGGACTTTTAAATAGGCGATTAAGTTAAAATAAGGCTGTTAGGGTAGGCCCTGAACCAATCTGATTAGTGTCCTTATAAGAAGAGGAAATTTGGACACACAGAGACTTCAGGGATGCACGTGCACAGAAAAACAACCCTCTTGTGGCAGCAAGAGGGTGACTATCTGCAAGCCATGGAGAGAGGTGTTAGAAGAAACCAACCCTGCTGGCACCTTGGTCTTGAACTTCCAAGATCTCCAAAACTGTAAGAAATTACATTTCTGTTGTTTAGATGACTTTGTGGTATTTTGTTATGGAAGCCCTAGCAAACTAATATGCCCTCCAAAGAAGATTCTGGCTAGGCTATCCAGTCTCTCCCACTGTTCTTTCCTTTGAGCAGGGTGTGTTGAGGCCTTCTGTGTTTGAATGCCACAAGCAAGGAGGCAGGGGAGGGGAAGACTGTGTGAAATGTGGAAGGTAAGGAGGAGATTTCTCTCTTTTTGTGAATGAGGACAGATTGCAAAAAGCATGAGAACACTGGGGCTATGGTACATAGTTTACGAGAGCTAAAGAAAAGAGTTTGCTTTTTTTTTTAAAGAAGTTTTAAAAAATATAAAGAATTTAAGTTATTTTGAAATTATATCACGTAGACTTTGCATTTTCATCCATATCACTTCCCCAGAATGAAACACGCGTGTTCAAAGCTTTATAGTTATTATACAAATAATACATCTTTCAGTAATGAGCAAACAAACAAAAACACCTTTTACAAGTTGCAAATGGTATGAAGTTTTTATGTTTCAAAAAGTCCATATGTATCAAAACTAATGTAAAGGGCAAGTGATAAATTCACTGAAAACATCTTTAACCACTTTTTAGAAGAAAATTTAGCTAATTCTTTGAAAGAGCTATAATGATCTTTTGACATAAACCAAAGTTATACTGGTAATTAGAATCAGATAAACTCTAATCTTGGCACTCTTTTTGAAATATTCTCCATAAATTCCAGCAGTCAAATCACCCCAAGAAAAGGATCAGGGTACAAATATGGTAATATTAGTAAAAAGGTCTTTTAAATTATAAGTACTATACATGTGTAAAGGATTATAATTTATGCCTCTTATTCTGAAAAATGATGACCTCTCCAAAATAAAATTCCTTATGTCTGTCCATCTCTTTAGGCTATCACAAGAGTAAGTCTAAGAGAAAGCAATAACAGATCTTGTATATTTAGACAAGATTGTTGTAATGACATCCCACTCATTTTTTCTTTAAGGTACTTCTTTACCATCAGTACTTTCAGTATCAGTGACTACCCTGACATAAAATGGAGAAGTAAAATAATGAAGTTCTACAAGGCTTTTAAGACAGTAGAAAAGTTTATTGACTGAGTGTGGTGGCTCATGCCTGTAATCCCAGTGCTTTGGAAAGCCTAGACAGGAGGATCACTTGAGGCCAGGAGTTTGAGTCCAGTCTGTGCAACATAGTGAGACTGTCTCTACAAAAAATAAGAAAAATTAGCTGAGTGTGGTGATGCACACCTGCTACTTGGGAGTCCCAGCTACTGGGTGAGTCCCAGCTACTTGGGAGGCGAAGCAGGAGGATTGCTGGAGCCCGGGAGTTAGAGGCCACAGTGAGCTATGATTGTGTCACTGCACTCCATCCTGGGTGACAGAGTGAGATTCTGTCTAAAAAAAAAAAAAAAAAGACAGTAGAAAGATCAGTGGAGGCCAGGGGTTGGGGCTGGGGGAAGGATTAATAGAGGAAGAGGAGAGGATTTTTTTAAGTCAGTGAAAGTATTATGTGTGATACTATAATAGAGGCTAAATGTCATTACATATTTGCCCAAACCTATAAAAAGGACAACACCAAAATGAACCCTAACGTAAACCACGGACTTTGGGTGATAATGATGTGTCATTGTAGGGCCATCAATCACACCTAACGTACCACTCAGGTGAAAGATGTTGATAATGGAGGAGACTATGCATGCGTCTTGGCAAGGAACATGTGGGTATCTCTGTACCTTCCTCTCAGTTTTGTGTGAACTGAAAACTGCCCTAAAAAAAAGTTTTTTAAAAAATAATAACGATGTCCTAAACAAATAGCAGGGATAAAAGGGGTACAAGGGTACACAGAGTGGGGGAAAGAGTCCCCAGAAAGTAAGACAATTATATTAAATAACTTTTTAGGTTCATTTTTATGTGTTTGTCACATAGGCATGGGATAACATTGTGTGCCTTTAAACACTCTGAGTCTACACTAGCGGTAACTTGTGCTCTGGCATAAACTTTCAGGACAAACTCTGGAGGAATCATGCTTCAGACTTATTTGATATGAACACCTCTTACGTGCTAAATGAGGAACTGTCATGGTTGGAGCTGGAGGTCTTGGTCTCTAACCTTTCATTTAGTGGAGAAAGAATCAGATAATTACTGGTTGCATGATTTTCTTATAAGATGATCAAAATGGAACTATTGAATTATTAACTGTGGGCTTTTCAGTAGGAATAGAAATTCTCTCTCTTTCTCTCACTGTCTCTTATACTTACACTTACACACACACACACACACACACACACACACACACACACAAACATATTTTTTCCAGAATGAAATTAATACAAATACATTATGCTTTTTAAAGGCAAGTTATAAGACATCTTCTCCCTTAAAAGAGGTTTAAAATATAACTAATATGAATTTTTCCCTCTCCACACTTGTGTTATGCATTTCTTTCTGCAGAATTATAGGATCATAGTATTTTCAAACTTAAAGAAGATAGCATTTGATTTTACAAAGATATAGGCCCTGAGCGAGAAAACTATTTCCTCAAGGTTGACTTTCAAAATAAAAGAAGTGTCTTTAATTTTATATTGCTGTCTTAGGCAGAGGTTCAGTAGGCATTTATGCATACCTTCAGTTATTTTTTATTCACATAACACATCAGTGCATTCATAGTATATCAGTGTGTGAATACAGCATTGAAGTGTTTGTCATTTTAAACAGGAAGCATTTTGTATCATGGAACTGCCAATAAAAATAATAACAATATAGTAATGATTTAAATAGCAATATCAAGAATATTTTAGCACCTACATTGAGTGGAATTGTATTAGATTTCGCTGTTGTAATTGTCCTTTGGGGAAGTAAGGAGAACAGAGAGCAGGAAAAGATTTGATCCAGGTAGACCCAGAAATTGGTTATTGATGTTTGGGTTCCCAAGGCCCACATCTTTCAGAGACCACAAATGGTTTCATCTGTGTCATGTGTGTGCTTAAATATTCTAAATATTTCAAACATTACCCATGATATGGTTTGACTTACCTTGTGGTCTTGCTTGCCTAGCACTAAATATGTTCTAGATTGTGAATGTCCCTGTTAAAATATGACTCCAAGAAATGAATGTCTATTTTAGCTATAATCTGATCTGAGCTGACACCAACTTCAACTCTTATGCCTTGGATGTGACATGCCACTATTACTCTGTCACTGTAGTGTTCTCTGATGCCGGACTGCATGGCATACTTAGTAAGGTGCTCATTTTCTTTTAAAGGTAATAAAGGATCCACTCCCCAGCAATGATTCAAGTGTCTTTACCTTTTACTTGGATTCCCATAATCAGTTTTATTTATCAGCAGTCCCAGAATTGCATTAATTCTTTTATCTGACACTCTCTTGCCAAACACACCTATTCTCTTGAAGATTGATGAAAAGAGTTACTTTGCTTAAAATCGAGTAACATTTCAAGAATATACGTCATAGCTTCACCCTATTTTATCTTCCATTTCAACACAACTGGGTCAATATCATGACTCCACTTCTGTTGGGATGATTCCCCAATCCATGCTGAAACACTTTTAAATACTGGGAAGTAGCCATTGTGCTCCTTCCTTTTTAAAGACATTTTTATTCCAAATACATTGTAACTTGTACATGTACTATCAGTGTGACTCCTGGGAGTACTACTGGCCTATCATACAAAGTAATTGCTGTTGGTTCACCTGAGTTTGACTGTGAGTAAATGACATTGGTCTCTCTCAAGTTCTCCTTCTACGAAATGGTACACATTGGGCTAGCAGGTGTGGAAAAAAAAAAAAAAACAGCATTTTTCCAGCTACAACAGCATCCCCACTCCTCTCAACTGCTATATGAGTGTCAGTGTATTTGTGAATCTAACATAACTGTCAAAAATAAATTTGAGCATGTTTAAATGTAGGCACATTTTTTATAAAATGTGTAGCTTTCTATTACTTCAAGAAGCTGATTTGTATGAAGCAAAAATCCATCCAAATAGGTTGGAAATTTCCAAAATGTATGACTAGAGATTTAGCTCATTATGCTTATTTTGTGGTCTGTCCACACTGTCAAAGCTCATGCTTCAAAGAGTGTTGAGACTTTCCAACACACTGGCTCCGAGATTAGTATGTTCTTGCCTAGTGTAAGGATAGTACATGCCTAGAGGAACCAGGTGGTTACCTAAATCAGTGAACCAGACTGAGTGGGAGCTATGAAACTCTGGACAGTCTCATTACTCCACTTACAAAGTGAAAGCGTGGTCTAGAGTCTAGTTGATATTGATAATACTGTAGACTACACATTTATATTACTCTGGATGAAATTTTTCTTCACAGCTCTACACATTAGGATATTCCCATATGGGTTTATTTTCATATATGTAGACGTTTGACACCCTAAAAATAAAATGCTGGATACTTGGTGAAATTTTTCTCTTTCTATCCATGTATATCATATTGATATACTCAGAGTGCATCAGTTTTTTCTTGAGTGGATAATCACAGAAGTGTAACTTTATTAACAGTTTAAAAATCAATACTATACTTGAAACTTCATGGAGTCTCTGTTCACTTTATGTTAGAGTATAATGTTAGATATTCTAAAAAACAATATGTATTTGTTTTAGTAAACAACTTGATCATTTTTATTAACATGTATTTTTCAGATTTCCTACCAATAAGAAATTAAAATATTCATGGTGCAAACAATATTCATTTTTGAGGTGATTTAATTAATTCATATAGCAAAGATTTATGGACTATCTGCTTTGGGTCAGACATTGTGCCAAGGGTTGGGGTAAAAAGTCATGCTGACTCTGTCCCCATGTGGTTTACCATTTAATGGAGAGAAGCATCCTTACCAGGTGTTCTGTCTCCCATTGTGGTTGTCTTGGAGCCAGAGCTAGCATGGATGTTGGTAGTCCCACACATAGGCAGCAGGGCCCACCAATTGCATATCTATTTCAACAAAATCATCTTGAACCCTCATTCTGAAGTAGGAACAAGGCAAATTATTTTCTTACATTTAATTGATTAATGGCCTTACGTGTAAGTTTTCATAAAGGCTTTGTTTCCACTGAAGTATTAATAGTTCTCATTTAAATGATCAAAGAAAAAAGTTAGTATCCATTTTTTTAATTTTTAAAAAATGGACAAATAATCATGTGTATGCACCATATAAAGCATAATGTTTTGAGGTACAGTCATGAGCCGCATAATGACATTTTGGTCAACAACGAACTGCATATACGACAGTCGGCATATATGACAGTGGTCCCATAGGATAATAGTAACTGGAGACTCTGAATGGGGGGCATTGAGGGATGAAACATTACTTAATGGGTACAATGGACACTATTCAGATGATGGTTATACTAAAAGCCCAGAATTCACCACTATACAATATATCCACGTAATAGAACTCCACTTGTATCCCTTACATTTATAAAATAAAAAAGACTATATTGGATTTTTACTGTATCTTTTCTATGTTTAGGTATGTTTAGATACACACACCTACCATTGTATCACAATTACAATTGTATCTAAAATATGTTTAGATACAGAAGTACCCACCATGGTGTTACAATTGCCTGTAGTATTAAGTACGGTAATATGCTATAGAGATTTGTAGCCTAGGAGCCTTAGGCCATACCATATAGCCTAGGTATGTAGCCGGCTATACCATCTAGGTCTGTGTAAGTACACTTTGTGTGTTCACACAGTGATGAAATCACCGAATGATGGATTTCTCAGAATATATCCCCATCGTTAAGCAATGCATGACTGCACGCATACATGGCAGAATTGTTAAATCTAGCTAATTAGCAAATGCATTACCTCACAGGTATGATTTTTGTGGTTAGAACATTTAACACCCACTCTCTTTGCATTTTTCAAGAGTAAAAATATATCTTTATCAACTATAGTCACCATGTTATGTACCATAGATCTTTTGAACTTATTCTTCCTAGCTGTAATTGTTAATATATATCCTTTGACCAACATCTCTCCATCCCCCCCTCAATCCTCTATCCACCCCAGCTCTGGTAACTACCACTCTATTCTCTACTTCTATAAGGTCAACTTTTTAGATTCCACATAAGTGAGATGCTGCATTATTTGTCTTTCGGTGCCTGCCTTATTTCACTTAGCACGATGGCCTCCAGGTGCATCCGTGATGTCAAGGAGATACCTGCGCTCCCATGTTTGTTGTAGCATTGTTCACAATAACCAAAATCAACCTAAGTGTCCATCGATGGATGAATATATATAAAGAGTAAATTAATTTGAAAAGAAAGAAAAGACTATTTTAAAGATTGTATTTAAAAAAATAGTGACTTTTTTAAATGGCCTGAGTGAATACCACATTTTGTAATGCCTCGGGCACAGTTTCTAAATGGAGATGTTAGAACGCAACTAAATATAAAACACTGAAAGTAAGAGATTATTGCAAACGATGGAGATGAAATGCCACCTTTCCTATTTAGCCAATATTTAGAGCTTATTGGTGAAAATATTTGATGATAGAGTAGAGTTTTTTAATTGGTCAGGAGATAAAAGAGTCTCATCCATACATAAAGATGATTAGCAACATGTTTGGCTGCTAAGAATGTGAAATGTAGATGGAATTAATAACTAAAATATTCTAGGCTGGACATCACTTACTTTTTTCAAGAATAACAGTCTAAATGTGAGCCATCAAGGTAGACTTGACAGCATTTTATAGCATTTCCCCACTTTGAATCTATTTAGTTTTTGGTGACAATTTGGCAATCCTGAGCACACATACTAGAATACAGAGTAAATTACAGATTCATTCTTCAGAGGCCATATTTGCAAAGGTAAGTATGTTTTTTGCAAGAAATCAACTAATCACTAGTTATAGAAAAAATTTAATATGACAGTAGGCTCAGCTTTAGAAAGAAAATCAGTACCTATTTTAATGGACTCTGCTTTAAGAAAAGGGATTAGCATATGACATCACTGGATTTCTGTTTTTGTTAGATAAGATGCACAATTATCAGTAGTCTAAGGAAAGGTAACATTCCAAAAAAAATTTCTAGGACTAATTATCTGAAAATAATAACGAATTATTGTTTCTATTTTTTGCTTTGATTTGGCCAAGTACAGTCTCTGTTTTGAAAGTACATGTGCAATTCTCTGTCTTTCTGAAATATACAAGTATAATGAAAAATGTATTTTTAGCAATTTTTGTTTTTAATTCTATATTCTTCTCAGTACCCACAAAGAACACTGTAGACAGTTACTATTAATCTCAGGATCAGGCAATCACTTTTAAATATTTATTATGTGTCTCTCTTTATTAATCTTTAAGGATGTTTAATATTCAGTTTGAGATTTTTATATGGGGGATGAAACTAAATCTGAATTCTATGAAATTTAATTTCAAATGCAACAACTTGTGAACTGCAATGTTTCATTATTATGTTTCCTTTCTTGCCTAGCTTTCATAAAATGCTCTGGGGTAAGCACTATTGGGATCATAAGGAACTTAGTCCCTGCGTTTGAAAGCGTGCAGAGAGAGCTACACCTTTCTCTCCTGTCCACGGGAGGCCACAGAACCTGGGCTCACCATTGGGGCAATGCAATGAAGATGTTTAGGGAGGAAAGGGAGGTTATGACCTTCACAAAGTCCTCTGCCAACCTGCAAAGCTGCTTTTTTATTTTTAATTTCAGCTCTCATAATAGCAACATATTTGCTGTCAACAGACTTCTTAATTTTGTAGTTTGGTACAAACTTTGTGTAAAAGAAAGAATCCAGAGATAATCTTCTAGAACAATGTATTCATTACAAAGACAGAGAGCTGAGCATTTGCATTATGATAAAAAGATGCTAAGCAAACTAATCACATAAATAAAATCAGGAAAGGATGTTCAACTTTTTTAAGACCAAAAGGTTTTCAAACACCTAAATAGAAGTGAAATGTTCACTGTTGGTTATTAGGGAATTAATGGCCTTTAAAACTGACAATATTTTTTCATTACTTTATTTAATTAATATTTATTCTATACATTTTAACCTGAATTTGCATATTAGTGGGAGGATGAAAGCCACTGACCAAATTGAAAAAAGAAACTAATGATGCTTACTAAATTTGTAAATGTCGGAATGTTACTTTACTTGTCATAACCTCACTTACATCATCTGTAAAAGGGGGTGACAGAGGGAGGGGACAAGATCACTTCTAATACTTGTTCCAGGTAGAAGAGCCTATGAGTCTAAAATCAAGAGCTGAGACTATAGGAAAGGAGGATTGAGTAAAAATTGAGATTTGGGGATACAATAAAAGTTCAAAAAGACCAGCTCTTTAAATCCCATGCTCCTCAAATTCCTGAACCTTATAATCACCAATATCATCACTCAACTGGTTAGACATACGTAAGCAACTGGGGAATGGTTTTGGGAAATCCAAATTATTATAATGAATAGGTGAGTATTATCAGCAAGCTAGTGTCCACCGTCAAAGAAGAATTTCGTGTTGTTATCGTCAGCCCCTCTTTGGTCACTTCCAGAAACATAACTCTTACTGCATTTTAAGGTAGTTCTTCATTACTGGGCAATAGTTAATTAATAGACTACCTCCAACTTATGTAACTTTTTTATTTTGGAAGTTTTACACATTTGCTTTTTAAGTAAATTAGAATCAACTTGAGTAGTAACCTAATTTAGCTTTTCTCAGTACAGTTTCAGGAAAAATAAGTGCAAGGTATATGAACAAACAGGAAGAGCTGAAGTCAGTAATGCTAACTAAAATTGCAAATGTTGGTATGTTACTTCACCATTCTTGGTTTCACATACTTTACCTATAAAATGGGTCAAGAGAAGAAAAGGAACAAGATAATCTCTGATATCTGTTCTAAGTATAAGAGCCTAAAATGAAATGCTACCAAGGTTTGAAAGGAAAGGTGAGTAGTAATTGTACTCAATTGTGCTCCTGCTCAATCTGATTCTATTTAAATACCTTAACATGTCACTCAAGGACATTTCATATATGACATATATCATAATAGATCAGATCAGATATTTGAGATTTCTTACTTTCTTGAGAGAGAAGGAGGTGATTAGGAGGAAGAAATAGCATTGTCTACAAGTACCGAGTAACTTAATGAAGCCAGCAGACACACAGACATCTACCTGTATGTCGCCTTTCTTGAGAAGCTTGTCAATAAATGTAGAAAGCCCATCCAACCAGACCTAAACAGTGATTGCTTTGAGAGCCAATGCATGAAGTTTAGGAATAAAGGAGAATTACTTGGCCATCTGAGAAAAGCTAAATCTTGTTAACTGGCTATTAAAAGATGTAATAAACAATATTCCTTGCCAATCTGAAAAGGCAAAGAAAAAAAGATAGTCTAGTTGTTTATGCGATCTAACTGCTCCTTTTTCCTCCCTCTCAGAAATCAGTGAAGATTAAAGTAATTGTATCATATAGTGCTCTTATGCCAGAAAAGCTCAAAAATAAAATGATCACAATCCAGCGAAATAAAGGATATTTTCTAGGTTGATGACCAGAATGATTCATATGTCAAAGGCCAATCATATATATGTACTTTCTGAGGGATTATCAAGTCAATTTCTTAGAGATGCAAGTTCCATTCCCTGACCTTAGGAAACAGAGCAGTGCTGAGGAGATCAATCAGGAAGGCAAGGGAAATTACTCATATTTGAGAACACAAAGATATAAAAGTCATAATGAAAATGACAGTGCCAATCAATGAGGAATGAAAATACTTGCTATGTACTATTTTTTATTCTCCAGTTTGCAGAAAAACACCAGATCCAAGAGATAACATGTAAGACATTAATGAAGAAACTTTGACATTGGAAGCCAAATATATCCCCACATGATTTTCCACTTATGCGTACGCTAATTGCTGGAGTATCATTCACATGTGAGCAATTATCAAAGCTTCACAAATACTGACTACAGTGTCAATGAATGCTCAGTGAGGCAGACCTAACTCTATTGGAGCATGCCATGTGATCTGGACAACACACACTGCCCCACTCTCATGGCCATGAAAACGGTAGAGGAAATGGGGGCAACAAGAGTGTATCTAGAATCTTTATAGCATCATAACTTTACTTATTGATAGCAAGGCCTGCACTCCTTAAGTTTCTTGATGGCTAACAGTGGCTCTGTATTTTATATTACTGATCAGAAGATCAGTAATAGGATCTTACTAGAACCAGAAGAACCAAACTTTTACATAGGTAAAATGGGTGGGTAGGCTACCTCAGTACTTTAAGGAATGGTGACAATATCTTATTTTTGACAGCTAGGTAAGAAAGCTAATAAAAACACACAAAGTCTCCATAACAAAGGCTGCAGCCCCAGATGGCCCCAGATAATCCATCTGTTAATTGTGAAAGGCCACCTAAAGAAGGCTATTGGTATATTTTTGTTTACCAGGTTAGCTAGTTAACATTTGGATCCTTAGGGAACAAGATGATTCAAGGTGGTAAGCTCTACTTTGTGTTCCAAACATGAGTAATTTCCATTGCTTTCTTGATTGATCCCATTAGCATTGCCCTGTTTTCTAGAGTTATGTTTTGAAACATGGTAGAGGGCCAATAAACTTCATTGTATGAATGGGTGAATGGAAATAAAAAACACAGCTGAAATGGAGATGTGCAGAAGGGGAGCAGGAACAAAACTTTATTAAAGAAGATGTGAGTAGATAATCTACTCTATAGATTTTTTAAAATTTATTTTTTTGCATTTAAATATCACTTGTCTTTTTGAAAAATACAATGTCAGTATCTGTTATTTCACTTGATCCTCACCATGTCTCCTGGAGGTCTGCACAGAGACTCAGGCATAGAGAGCAGATAAAGCTCAACTCAAGCCACACATCTAGTAAACCGCAGAGTGGGACTGGGAACCTAATCTTTATTCACCCCTCTATGCATGCCACCAATGTCAGCCCATAAATAGGGAAACTCTATTAACACAGGAACTCATTAAAATCATGTTTACACTTTTATTAACTTAAAATCATATTTATTTAACTAGATGTCTCATTAGTTTATTGGAGTCATTACTGCCTGTCAGTCAGAGAGAGGAAATGAATGAATATTCTTCACAACAGAAGAACAAGCAGGACTGTAATTAATGACTTTGCTAATAACAGCCTTGTGTTTGTGCACACTGATTTTCAGATATGGAATGCACACTTAGAACCTCTGGGGAACAATGTTCTTCTCTTTCATTTACCAAGAACAAATCTACTAATAGTTATTAACAATACAGTGTTTAAAAGGTTTTATTTCTAATAATCTCTTACATATGGATGGATGTTCCTGCAATGTTAATTACCTAATTGACTTTGAATCATTTATGCTGCCAAAGTTTTGCATTTATCTCATTCAGATGGTAAAAGTAGATACACCAAAGTACTTCCTATACATAAATGCCTCAAGTGGATGTGGCATTTGCACTGGACTCTTGGAAGAAAAGTAAGATATCAACAGGAAGTTTCAATGTAGAGGGGATGAAAGATGAAGGAAAAAGCAAGAAGAAGACAGTTGGAGAAGGTGGCATACTTCTGAAAGCATTAGAGAAAAGACCTAAATAGAGTTTTAATATCAGGCTTTGGAAGGTCATAGGTGCTTTGTCATCATAGCAAATATCCAAATACTTAAAGCCATACATAACTGCCCAAGAATTTTGTCTCCATTTGGTTTGGTCACAGACACAGATTTACTACTATAGGCTGTTCTAATCAATATGCTCAAAGACACTGTTTTTATCGAAATGAACACTTTCTGCTGTCATACAACCCTGAGGAGAATGCTAATTTAGGAGATTTTATTTTTGTTGTTGACACTAGTTTCTTCAGTTTAAAGGAAAAAATAAAAAAAATATTTAATTTTATCTCGTATCTGCATAGCAGCAGAAAGGCCACATTGCTGGAATGTCGTGAAGGGAGCTATATCATTTGCCTATGTGAGTTTGGGGCATTAGGCTTTCTGAGCCATGGATCCTATTGCCAGTAAACTGGGGATACTGGTAACTATCAACGCTCCTACTTAGAGGAATACACGTGACAATGTATATGACAAGACTTTGGAAGCTAAAAAGCGCTATGACATTGTGAGCAGTTTTCTATGTGAAGCTTATAAACAAAGACTGAAAAACAAAAGTTAAGAATTTATGATTATTTTGTCTTTACTTTCCATATTTCTAGTGCTTCCTCCATTAGTGAAGGAAAGTGGGAATGACTGCCTGCTAAATGCTGCTTGACGGTGAAAATACAATGCTAAAACATTTCATTGGTTCATCTATTTTTATTTTTTAAAATATCAGTCCATGTATTGGGGAAAAAAAGACTAGTCAAGACAGTTGTTTGGATCTTTTATAAAACCAATGTCTTTAAAAATATTACATATTTGATGGCCGGGCGCGGTGGCTCACGCCTGTAATCCTAGCACTCTGGGAGGCCGGGGTGGGCGGATCCTTCTGAGCTCAGGAGTTCAAGACCAGCCTGAGCAAGAGCGAGACCCCGTCTCTACCAAAAATAGAAAGAAATTAATTGGACAACTAAAAATATATATAGAAAAAATTAGCCGGGCATGGTGGCTCATGCTTGTAGTCCCAGCTACTTGGGAGGCTGAGACAGTAGGATTGCT
>CAUYSK010042298.1:0-29935 GCA_963575035.1 Avahi laniger | reverse complement strand
CCTATAAATCTGCAATCAGAACTTGGCATGCCAGCTGCAAAAAGAATGCAGAGGATTCTAGCCCAGGGGCCAAGCAGCATAGGTACCACAGAGTCGGGAAGTGACCTAGAAACTGCATACACAGTTAAGGCTCAGGTCATGTGACTCCCAACTGTCCAATCAAAGTGGTTCCATGGTGACATCTGAACCACGAGGGAGGTCCCTATCTGGGCACTATAAAACAAGATGCAGACCATAACCAATCCTTTCTCTGCGCCCTTCCCTTTGCTCTCCTTTTGCTGTGACAATGGATCTGGTCGTCTGTGGTATATGTATCATGCTCTATAAACCCGTATCTGGCTCTTGCCCTATAATCCTATCTTTCTCTGCTCAATAAACCTCATTTTCATGTTTAACTAACTTTGGCGTGTCTGGTCACTCTTCTGCCATGGGCACGCCAAGAACCGACAGTTTCAGATCGAAACCTGACATATTCACCCTTCACAGTCGGTTCAGCAGTAGCTGATTTGAAATAGCTTCTTGATGCACTATCACAGTATACAGATTTTTCTACTTTAAAATGGCTAAGAGCAAAATTATACAGATAGTATAATAGAAAATATTATGTGCTAAGGACCTTAATGTACTTTTTGTCTTTAAGTTCTAATATTCTACCTTGTGCTTAAAATTAATGTTTGATTGTGCCTTCAGCCCGATTCTCTTTTTGGAAAGATTTTTAAAGAATCGGAGCTGAATGCTTCAATGTCTGTCACCGTTTTATCTGCATTTTCACAAGCATTTTAGCAATCATGTGAGTCACTTCTTTCTCACCTCCCACAAATAGCGTGGGTTAAATGGAGCTGTGGGAATTTAAAAAAAAAAGTAATAATTCTGACTTCACAACCTAAAAAGACATAGCTTACATTACACACACACACACACACACACACACACACACACACACATGAGAGAGAGAGAGAGAGAGAGAGAGAGAGAGAGAGAGAGAGAGAGAGAGAGAGAGAGAACAACCTACCAATACAGCTGCTGAATGTTCCGTAAGGTCGCATGCCAGTGATTTGTGTTCTGTTGTGTTACGGTTGCCCAGCCTCCTGGATCTTTTGCCGTTTTGCAGGCAAGGTTAAGTCACAGGGTGAATCGGGAGACTGACCTCATTACATCATATGTGCTGAATCACTGTCCCACAAGTCTTCCTGAAGGCACAGGGCAGACATGGTCATGCTGCTCCGTTAGTGTTACATTAATGGGATCAAAAGATACTTTCTTCTCTCTCTTTCTCCTTCTCTTTCTCTCTCTCTCTCTCTCTTCTCTCATTTGCTAAACAATCAAATGCTTTTAAAATCCTGCAAAACAGCTTTCCTTTTAAGGTTCCATCTAAGGACTTGCCTTGCAACATCCCCAGTGTTCTGACTGTCCTCTAGTGGCTGTTTTCAATCACATCATGTTTCAAAAGGAATTTATCTTTGTTTCTTTACCATGTCGTGTCTCAAACAAAAACCTATGTGTCTGCGAGTTGTCTTTTAAGAATACGATGCTTTTATGTTCGAAAAGAACAAGAGAAGAATGATGACTTTTAATTTCTATTTTGCTTCATCCTTGCTACACTTCGAAAACCTCAAACCTATGAAGTGTTAAATAAATTAACTCATGAGTGTGCAGCCTCCATGAGTGAATGCAGTAGTTTAAGAAAATTCATTCTTTGAAGACCAAACTGCTTTTGTCTGCACCACTCCATTTAAGGGAAAACTACTTCTGGAATCCTATCCAACCTCTCCGTATACTGAATGATTTCTACTGTTACTCTAATTATCAACCAGGAGGCTTATCTGTAATCACCAGTTTTCAATAATTTAAATAGGTAGTTGTTTAGCCAACTATTTTTATTCAAAATGCCACAAAAGCTAAAATTGCATGTTGAATTTGATCCAGATGCTGTCTTCTTTTAGGACATGCCAGCTGATGCAGGGCAGTTGTTCATTTTCTTATAACATGTCAGAAGCGCATTTTTACTTCATGAATCTAACTGGCAATCTAAAATGAAGCCTACAATTTATGTATCGGTTCAATCGCTTACCAGAACCAGCAGGAAGGACATTTTAAGGATTAATTCCGCACACTGAATCACCAAACATAACCACGCCCAAGCCATGTTACTCCTCAGACTTTAGAGAGGAGCTTTTCATCATCTATTTGAATTCCAACAAGAGATGTTTTAGTGATTACGTTTTTCACCAATAATAAGAAAGATCACTTTAAATAAATTTGCTTACTACTTCTTTAAGGGCCCTAAAAGTCTTTTGTCTAATTTTTCTGTCGTACTTCTGTATACAAAGTGGATCAACCTCTTAATCTCAAAAAGAACTGAATCAGACAAAATCCAGGTTTCTTAAGAATGAATTTCTATTATCTCAAACTTTTTTTAGCTCAATAATTATTACCTTCTGGACAGGCAGAGGAAATTGCTCTGAAAAGTTCCAAAGCTGTAAAGTTGCAAAATTGAAAAGCTAGGTGAAAGGTTTTTCTGTTCTGTGAAATTTGCCAGCGTTTGCCAGTCCCTTGCTTTTGCACCGAAAAAGTTTCAGGGAAGGTTTGTGTCCTCCTTTGTCTGAATCTTTGTTCAAAAAGTGTCCATGGAGTGACTAATTGCTATTAGCAGATGCAAATAGAAACAGTCGCCTCAGTGCAGCTCAACAGTCCTTTTGCCAGTCTCAGCAGGCCGCCTCCCCCGTTGCTCACTGTGGCTTGTCCAGGTCTTCCCCATCCCTGCACGTCCTTCCCAACTCCCCACACTCCCTGGCAGCAGATGGCCTTGGCTCTTACCTCACAGAGGAAGCAGAATCTATCTGCAATAACTCTTTTGAATTCCTTCTAATCAATCCACTTCCTCACCTTTGCAATCTCACTGTTACCTCCTTTCTCAGGAGCAGGTCGGGGTGAGACGAGGAGACTTCTCTTACTGTTTTGTTCCTCTTATTTTCTAAGACCAATCTTCCCACCTCACTCCCATTTCCCCAGAGCTCTTCCTCCATCCTTTCTCTTCTTTCTCATATATCTCCAGTCTCCCCGGAAGAGGAGAGACTCACTCTCCTCAGCGTATGAACATGCTGCAATCTCTCCCAGAGCATTGACTTGGGGTCTATGAGGTTCTCAGTGACAACACCCAGCTCCCTCTAGAACACAGGGGCCACGAGTGGCTCCTTGGAAAGAAGCTGCCATGCTTTTGGTTCTAAGACTCTGCCACCCTGGCCTCATGGCATTGGATTATTGATAAGGGCACTAGCCAAAGACAGCAGATATAAAGGCCGTAGCCAAAGGCAGCTCAGATGTGAGAGCCTAAACTATATAGTGCTTGAGTTCTGTTTGGATTTCCGTTTGCAAGTGATAGAAAATGATTCTGGCTAATTTAACCTCAATAGGAAATTCATTGGAAGGATGTCTGTGGCTCATTTATCTGTAGGAGCCTAGAGGACCTGGCTTAGAAAAGAGGCAGAAGCCAAAGTGGATTTGTTGCCAAACACAGGTTCGGCCGCCCACTACCCAAGAACCAGACATGAGAAGTGAGTGTCAGTGAAGGAAAGGTGGTTTATTCAAGTGCTGGCAGCCTGAGGAGACGGTGGGCTATTGTCTCAAAGACAATCTCATCTTCTCTGCTGGGAGATAGGGAAGTCATGTCCTGAAAGTGATAGAATCACAAGAGTAGAAAGGACAGATGGATGCCCACTCTGAAGAGCGGTGAGACAACAGGTGACCATAGGTGCTGGGTTGCTTGGGATACTGGAGACGGCTCAATTCTGGAGGAGTGTGTAGTGTTCACAGGCTTTAGAGTCAGAGAATCATCTGTGTCCCTGGGACTTGAATCCCAGCTTCACCATTTACCTGTCATATGGCTTTGCTTCTTAACCACTATGTGCCTCCGTTTCCTCATCTGCAAAAATTGTAACTATATCACCTTGTCAGTGTAAGAATTCAGCGATGATGTATATACGTGCTGAACATAGTTCCTGGAATATTAAATGTTACCTGTTATTATTGCAACTATTATTTCATGTCTCCTATGATTTTTCAAGTCCTGTTCTATTCCATTATCTTCCTGAAAAATTCCAACTCATCTTTTAAGGTCCAGTTCAGATATTACCTCCTCTGCAAATCCATCCATGAATCCTCCCCCTGCCCTAGGCAGACTAATAATGCAGTTCATTTCAGTTCAGGTCAACACTTATTGAGTGACTAATGTATGCAAGGTACAGTATTTTTCTAGGTGCTGGAGATATCAAAGATGTCTAATATATAGTTTGTTTCCTCAAAACCTATAAACTGAAGGGAGAAACAGAGACACAAACACAAAATTTTAGTATCTTCTTATAAATACCTTGATAGAGCTATGATAAAGAGCAAAATGTTTTTCATTTTCTTCTACCTAATCATGTCTCTACTGTATCAACTGTACCATTATCATTTAGTTGTTTGCATATCTACCTCTCTTAGTTGGCTGTATACTTTTTGAGTTCAAGAATATATTTTTTTCATCTTTTTATCCCCAGAACATATGAGGCACTCAATATCTTTGTTGAATAAGGTAAGATTCCATTGTATTTTCATTGAAAAACTTATCAATTTTCAGAGATGTCATTCCTAGTAGGTTATTATTAGTTAAGATAAAAAGCTTTACTTTGAAATTCCACAAGTTATTTCCTTATCTCAAATTAAGATTCAGTCACGACTGAAATTTCAAATCTTGGTTGAAATTTGAATACAGGGAGGGAGATGGGTATGGTGAATGCTAAGCCAAAGCTGTTGGGTTGCTGAGGGTTCCTGAGTGGGTCCCACTCAAGATAATACACCAGGTTTGGGAAAAGCGGATGGGGTCCACTGGAGTAGAAGAGCAAGTAGAGACAGAGGTAGGGCTGGATGGACACACAAGGGTGGGAGGAGTCCAAGGAGGAGGAGGGGAGGGGAGGGAGGATATTCTGGGGCATTCGCCATGTGTGAAGGGGAAGAGAGGCTGACGTGAGTGGAGCAGAACAAGGCAGAGATTGGAGGTGGTTAGGCCATGGGAGTCGGGAAGATAGGTGGTATGTGTCAATTATTGATTTATTTGGGGGTTATGCGAAACATTGGCATGCATAACAAATGCTTAGCAAGGTTGAATGAACTATTTAATTGTCAAAAGGAGTGATGTATGAGAGGGTCAGAATGGCGGTCCCCAGGCGTCAGGAGGGAGAGTGACAGGAATCCTTCCACCTCCAGGTAAGCCAGCATCAGTGGAATATTAGGGACAAGGACTCAAGAAGTAGAGTCCAATCCAGATTGTGGTGTCCCTCTCCCACCTGAGTGTTATGTTATACAACGCGCGTGGCTTACCTAGTACGATCATTCACCCATAATGTTAACATGTCATTTTCTCTGATTTTGACCTCTTAGATGAATTTTATCAATGTTCATTCCCTTTGTCTCTGTGTTTTCTTTTATAGTTTATGACTATGGTTTTTATTGATTAATGGCCAAACATTGTTTGAAAATATAATAAAGCATTATGGAACTGCTGAGTAACTAGATTATTTTTTGTTTATGTGACTCAGGATTGGCAGCTTTACAATTTATGTTTTATCTCCTTTGGTCAATTACCTTGATCAATCAAGCCAAATGGAAATAGAGCCCACTTTAGGTGGTAGTGGAGCATAAGCAAGTGGACTTTAGCAAAGTGGAGTTGACAGTCTTTCAGAGCAGGAAAGGATGTTGTCCAATGTCTTCATTTTGCAAATGTGGGGAATGAACTTTGAGAAGCCGAGTGACTTGCCAAGGCCATGCTGGGGGAGGAGAAATGGGAGACCATGTTCCCTCCCTACAGTTAAGGATGGAATCTTTAATATTTGTTAGAGGCAGTAGAAAAAATACAGTTGTCTAGCACTGGGTAAGTGGAAGAGGAATTTTCAGAAAATTTAAATCAGGTTTTATTTACCTATTCTTCATGTATAATCTCCATTCCTAGAGGCCTAGGGTCTATTTTAAGAATTAGTGGTGAAATGATCACATTTGTATTTTAGGAAGTTAATCTGGAGAGAATATTCCTTATTACTGTTAATTAGTAAAAAGAAAATCATATATTAATATATTTGTAAAAATATTTCTCACTGCATTATTAATTCAAAGCTAGTCTTATTGGCATATTTTTTTAACTTGTACAAGAAATATATTACCTTTTCAATACTATCCTATTCTTTCCACATACTGCCATTGGTTTTTCCTTGGATTGACTTAATTCAGAGAGTTAAAACTTTTGTTTGAGATATTTATAATAGTGATTTGCCATTTGGTGTCATTTATGCTTGATGGTCTTTTAGAACCCAGTGTAATGCAGAATAAGATACCTATCACTTTGTACTTGCCTTAGTCTGTTCAGGCTGCTACACAAACTATGAATACATTAGACTGGGTGGCTCATAAACAACAGAAATTTATTTCTCATAGTTCTGAGAGCTGGGAAGTTCAAGATCAAGGTGCTGGCAGATTTGGTGTCTGCTGAGAGCCCACTTCCTGGTTCACGGATGGCTGTCTTCTTACTCTAGCCTCACAAGGCAAAAAGGGTAAGAGATCTCTCTGGGGTCCCTTTTATAAGGGCACTATTAAAGCAAATTAAACTGGAGAATTTGGGCTATTTCTTGTAAATGCTTAAATTAAAGAAAAATGAAACTTGAGACTCACCAATCAGAAGTCGCCAACTAACTTATAATGATATAACTAGGGGCTTTCCAACAAGATAGACAAAGCAACTTTATAACTGTAACCAAATTGTTTACATCTGTATTCGCTCTGTGAAAGCCTGTCTTTAATGCTTCTTCAACAGAGCCCCTGAAGCTCTTCTAGTTTGGAGCTGCTGGATTCACCAATCGCTGTTTGCACAAATAAACTTTAAAGAATTTTATTGTGTCTCAGTTTACCTTTTAACGGTACTAATCCCATTCATGAGGCCTCTGCACTCATTACCTAATCACTTCCCAAAGTCTCTATCTCCAAATGCCATTGCATTAGGGATTAAGTTTCAACATACGAATTTTGGGAGGAACACAAACATTAGTCTATAGCAGAAATCTTTAATTAAAGGCCCCTAGAAACCCACTTTAAAGTTGTGGGGGGACAAACCCTATATTCCTATATTCTTTGATTCACTGCTGCAGAATGAAACATCGCTATCTCTCATTTTGATTTATAATCTGAGATATTTGTTCATTTATTAAATGTGGTATGTGTGTGTGTGTATGTGTGCTGTTCTGGGGAAATAAAAATAGTATAAAACATGATCGCTAATCTAAAGTGATCCCCTAATTGGAGAGAAAAAGCCTATATATATGAAAAGCTGAATGAAATATTTACCAAGATGAGGCTTCAAAAAATACTGTGTATTATGATTAGTTTTTCAAGTAATACGTTTCAATTATTGAACATCTGGTCCACACTCCTTACTTTTAATTCCTACAAGAGAAGTTTCACATCCATTTTGCTTATGAGAAAAAATGAAGCTCAGAGAGGTTAACTTGGCAATGTCAAATGGAAAGTGGAGGAAGTGTGCAAATTGACACCTGGATCTGTTTGTATCCATAGCCCCTGTCAATTCTCATAAAGCCTATATAGTGGACATTTATCAATTTTTTTTCCCATCCAAGCATCAGAAACCACTTTCTACATTTGGGAAATGATCTCCCTGTGATGCCTGTCAGCTACTCACCTTCCAGGGTCCTTGCCATTAGGGCATGTGGCTGAGCTCCGCCACTCAGGTCCACCTGCTCTCCAGACTATGAGTCAATGTTTAGGACACAAAGAAGCAGGCACCAACCAGAATATATTTGGACAACATTTAAGAGTAGAGATGGCAACCACATTTGGTGTCTAAAGGCAGCAGCAGCAGTGGCTCCTGCAAGGGGGTCCTGGGTCTAATCACGGAGGCTGCTTGAAAGTGCTATGGTGTCTGGGCTTAGCAGGAGCTTCTAAGGTCTTTACCTGAAAAGTCCTGTGGTTTGACTTTAGGAATTGTTTCTGGCTATAAAATTCCTAAGTTTGCTTCTCCAGCTTTCTCAGAGAATATGTGAACTGTCCAGTGTCTTTTAAATAATCTCTATTTCTGCTTTAATTAGCCTGAGTCACTTTCTTTTATTTGCATCTAAAATCCCTGACTGTGACTGAAAGCTGTGTCAGAAGAGGTTGTAGGCAATACACTTGCGGGAAAATAGGAGGGAAACTTTACTTTATTATCTGTCCTGGTAGGGATTGAAGGGAACCAGGAAATCAGGTTGATATTAAGAAACTGGACCCGAACAGCCAGCTAATAAATTAGTGAATAAACAGCTAATCAAATGGTCACGTGTGACGACCCTTGCATGATGGCCTCCCTGAAGGATAGGTCGGGAGGTGGAGTGCTTGCTGCAAGAGAATGGTTGAAGGGTGTGAGGGATTCAACGACTGTGGACCATAGCAATGGATGGTTTAATGGCAGAAAATGACAGACTTAAAGTCTTTAACTCTTAAGCTCAAGGCACCCACTGAAAATAGTCACCTTCTAAGATAGTGTAGCAGAGTAGTTTCTTCTCCTTCTATAGATATGGAGCATAAAATTGAGAGTGGAGAATATGTAACAGAGGGAATGGCCTGAAAAAAAATAGCAAAACTATCTACTGTCTCTTTAAAACTTCCCCCACTCTTTTTGGAACTACAGCCTGGCCTGCCTCCCTGCCTGAGAATTTCTTTTGTTCTTTGTGTTACAGGAGATAGCTCAGCCATCCCAGGCTGGTGTCAGCCTCCCAGGTGGGCCCAGGTGGGCGGAGGTCACAGGCTTTGTCTTCAGCAGTGATGGGATGATTAGAATCATTAACACAGCAGCCTAGAACTGAGGGCCCTCCCTTTAAAAGTTTTGTATTTCTGCTTATGAAATTCTGCTTAGGAAATTTGGATTTTGAGATGAGAGTCTATCATTTTTCCTCCTTTGCCGGCAAAGTAATAAACTTCTCTTTCCTTCTCCTCAAACCACTTGTTCTCATCCTTCTGATGTGGCTTCTAGGACAAGTGCCGAGCTTTTTGTAATAGTAGTGCTGAATTCGAACCTACTCGCCAAGATTTATCCTCCAGGTTGCTTCCTTACATCAATTTATAAGCTTTCCTAGCCTCTTAGGAAAAAGTTTGAGCTCTAATGAACCTAGGATATTAAGCAGGTCCCAACATGGGACGGAGATGTGTGAGAGTTGGGTTGCTCAGTGTTCAAACCTTCAAATGCCAGTGCACTGCCACCCTCCAATGTAAGTATGCCCCAGAGCCTAGTACAAAGTTAACCCTGAAATTTGCGAGATTTTATTAACTTATATTTGCAAAAATCTGGCTGATACACGTGGCAATGATTTCTGAGGATGTTGACTAAAAAGGGAAGAATATGGTTGAGATCAAGTGGAATTTGTCAATATAGGGACCTGCATCTAATCCTATGTCCAACTAGGGGTGATTTTAATTACTCTTTATAGTCAACTGATGAAACATGGACTCAAAAGTGGCCTAGATATTTCTGTTATACTGTGAAGGAAGAAATTAAAAGACTTAGAGATGTAGGAAAGTGGGAGTGAATTTCTTATGTGCAATCCATTTCCTTAACTCCTACCTGTGGCCTCAAGTCCTTACAGTGAGAGGAGACACAGTTGAAATGAGCTCTCTGATTTCACTGAGATGCTAGAATCCCAGAGCGGCAGATGCCATGTAGCTGCACTTAAACTTTGGATGCAACTAGGGCTTGGGTGAATGAGGGAACAGGGGAAGGTGAGTCAATGTGGTAATCGAAATGGTCTACACCCCAGAAATCTTTGACATTTGCTAATCAGTCATGATTATCCTAGAGACGAATTATATATACAGCACAGCAAGAGAATATTTGATTTTTGAGACAATAGTAACACCAACCAAATCCCAAAAACTCTAGGTATGACAATCAGAAGCCCAACTTGAACTATCAGATAAGAAAGTGTTGGCCTTTTACTCATTTTCCAAACTTAAATTTCGGACATTAAAAGGAAGGCTAGGTACTCTCGAATTCTGTGTTCATATCACAAGTGTTTATTTCTTTCAGCCTTCTGCAAAGGGACCTTCAGCTATTGGGGTGACTGTGCATTGGGAAAGGGAAATGTCCAGACCTTTCAGGGCCATACAAGAGTTGGTCTGAGTTCAAATAGTTCCTGAGGATCCAGGATACTACTGTGATCTTTCAGTTGGAGTGAGGACTTATGGGGCCAGATTTTGTCCTGAATCTACCTCAATGGAACCTGGACTCATCTCTGTTTCTTTACTCAGTTCCTGATTTTATGACTGGAATGAAAACCACAAAATCCCCTGTCAGCTTCCTGACACGTGGAGTAAGGGTTATTATGATGGAAAGAGCTGAGTAGAAGCCTCTGAAATTCTCCTTCCAAATAGCTTTCATGTAATGGTACCATTAATTCATTCATCCATTCATTCATTTAAGTAATGTTTATTGATTGTCTCCTGCATGTCAGATACTGTGGACTGGCAATTTATGAGTGAACAAAACAAATAAAAATTCCTGCCTTAGTGGAGTAAAAATTTTAGAGGAAGAAGAAAAATTGATAAGTAGTAATTAATGCCATTGAAAAAATAAATCAGAGGTGGGATGAGGAGTGGGTTAGTCTTCATTTCTCCAGGAACTGATTGGGGTTAGAATTGAGGGAACAGGGCTGGGCTTCTTGTGGTGACCACTATAAACAGACTGAGGGAATAGGGAAATAATATATAACACCAAATACATAAACTAATAAATAGAAAACAATTTCAATGGGCTAAAGAAATCAGAAAGTCTCCAGGAGGGGCTTAGAAGAAGCGGGGGTGATGATCCCCTATTTGATCTCCATTTAACTTGCCTGTTTGTCAGACGCAGGAGGCAGAGGGGTATTGGAGAAAGAAGTGTTCGTGCGCCCATGTTAGGATTTAAGCTAGGCATGCATCGCAGTGAAACTAACTCATCGTAGGTGATTGGTAAATACCACATTATATCTTTGAGTCCTCATCCTAGTTGATACTGTGAACATTTGCACTAACATTTTGACATAAATTTTAAAACATTTAGCTGCTCAGCAGGTCTCCATGGAGTGGTGCTAGAGAGTCAAATATTATTCAGTATCTGCCTATCATCAGCTGTGAGCCTGACTGATAGTTACATTGTTTGTTTCAGGAATGGCTTCCCTTTCCACTCAGTTTTATCATCATTAATCAGTGGGGTAGCCTGCCGGGTGTTGGCATCTAAACTGAGATTACAATCTGTTTATTCAGGATGGTTTCAATGAATCTTAGTACAACAAGAGAAGAATGATTTATCCAAAGGTTTTTCTTTCATTGCACTGATTTCAGAACCTACCAGTTCTATTATACAGAATGTATTAACTTTTGTCCTTGAGCTGGGTAACTCTGGATTTGATCCAGAGCATTAATGTCCAAGGAAAAGATTCCCTCCTATTTAATGTAGCTCTTTGTTAGCAACATCAAGAAAGATGATGTCAGTTCTCTTTTTTGGAAAACATAGCCTGAATTATTCACATTAATTTTCTTTTATTTTTGCTTTAAAAAGTCTTTTCTTTCATTATAAAAGAAACATTTTTATTATAGAAAATCTAGAAAATTCAGAAAAATGGAAAGGAAATATGTTAGTTTTCTATTGATGTATGACAAATCACCACAGACTCAGTAGCTTAAAACAACATACATGTATTATCTTGCAGCTTTTGTGGGTCAGAAGTTTTATCATGGCTCATCTGGGTCCTCTGCTCAGAGTTTCACAAAGCTGCATGCAAGGCGTTGGCCAGGGCTGTGGTCTCATCTGAGGCTCAGGGTCCGATTTCAAGCTCAAGTTTGTGTCGACAAAATTCATTTCCTGCACCTGTGGAACTCATGGTGTCTTGCTTCTGCAAAGCCACAGAAGTCTGTCCTTTCAGGGAAGGCCTAGTTAGACCCCCTTTCAGAGGGCTTACTGGTTTAGTCCAGACCCCTCCAGGGATGATCTCCTTATTACTGAACTCAAAGTCAAATGAGTAGGAGCTTTGATTATTTCTGTGAAATCCCTTTGCTTTTGCCATATACTGTAACACAATCACAGAGTGATATTCTATCGTATTCACAGGTCCAACCAACACTCAAGGGGGAGGGAATTACATGTAGTGTGAGTCATCTTAGAATCCTGCCAATCACAGGAAAAATACTTAAATCAGGTATAATAACAGCCTCAAAATTTTAAGATATTCTTTTCCTGTGATTCTTCCTACATAAAGCATTCTTAACACAGTTGGTATTAAATTAAATTTTGCATATTTGCACTTTTTTAAAAAACTTTTTATTATGGAAAGTTGCAAATATGCACGAAAGTGGAAGGAAGACTAAACTCTCAGCAACCTACCACCCAGCTTCAACAATAATCGCCATTCTGTAGTGCATAATATTTTGACAGTCTTTATCATGATCATTATATCATAGCAATTTCCTCAATCTATTAAAAATCTTCAAAGCATCATTCATTCGTCTGTTCATGAAATTAGTATATTTATTGGGTGTCACCTATATACCAGGGAACAGTAGTGAACAGGAGAGATAAGGAGCTGCCTTCAAAGAGTTTATTGTCAAAAGGTGTCTCGCCAGCAAAAAGACAATTTTAATAGTGTAGTGTATGTTACTTGGGATGTGAACTGAGAGAGCTGTGGCAGGAATAAATACCAAACCCAGTTTGGGGGAGTCATGGAAGTTTCCCTAAGAAGGTGACACATAAACTGAGGTCCTCCAAGCTTTCCAGCATCTTCTTTCTAGTGTCCCTCTGGGACGTGCAATTTTTTGTTCCCATTAGTTTTACTACCGTTCACACATCCCTTTCCTCAGTTTCTCTTTTACTAGTTTTGCTCCCATAGAATGTCATTGTGTGCTTATTATAAAACTGAGAGAAAATTCAGATAAAAATAATGGAATATAGAACAAAAATGATAAGGAAATATGATTAAATTAATAGAAATTGTTTTGACATTAAGGAGCGGGTTGTAGAAAAATTCACATTTTATCAAAAGCGGTCATACATTAAGGATAAATTTTCAACACAAGTAACGAATTGACTCTTAGATCATTTGATAATCCAATTAATGAAGAACAGACCATGTTAACGCACTGAGAGAATAGTTAAGTTTCTTGCCGACGTGAAGTTTGGACAATGTCTGATAGCATTGGAGATATGGTAACACGACTTGAGATTTATATTGCCCTGTATTGTGTAAGAAACTTTGCCTGAGGTTTTCCTAAATTTTGCAGTCTTAAACATTAACATGATGTTAACAATAATGAGATGTGAAAAAATGAAATAAAGTTTTCTAAACTATCAGAAATTAAAAATTTGTGATTATGCTAGAGGAAATATGAAATTATCTATGTTTCTCTCAAGACAGTTATATTACAACTTTGTCATATGTAAAAGGTGCAGAATATGCAGCAAAAAATGCAAAAAAATTATATAGCTATGGATCCATTAAAGAAGAGTGAGGCAATTGATTAAATAAAAGTATTATGCTATTTTTCTGGATTTTGCATGGTATTTGTCAGGTTTTTGAAAATTTTAAATTATGCTCTGTTTTTTGTTCTAAGGTAATATTCATTTCTGTATCTAACTTTATATTGTTCTTTTGTATTTTGTTGGACAATTTTCCTAATTTCTTTGTGCCTTGGCATTCTCATCTATAAAATGGGGGAGGACAGGAGCTGCTAATAACAGTAATTATTTCACTGGGTAAGTAAATTAAGAATGTGAAGCATGTGGTAAGTACCATGTAAATGATGGCTCTTATTACTTATACATTTGATTTTTATTTCCTCATAATTTCAACTCCCCCATGGACTCAGCATGGTTGTTCTGATACTTTCTACAAGATGACACTGACTCTGCTTCTAACTCAGTCCCACATTCTCAGGAGAGGAATCTCTTCAGTTCAGTTCATCTTTTTAAGATGGGCCACATTGGAATTGGTTTCTGGAAGGCCAGTAGATCGGCGGTCCTTTAGGCAAATCCCTTCCTCTAGTCCAGTCCTCCATGTTAGGGGTAGGGGGTAGAATCACATGGATAAAGTACAGCTGCTGTCTCTGACCAGGTTGGGAAGTTGGCACCAAAAAAACGTTCAGCAAAGATATCAGAGAATATAATAGATTTAAGAAACATTGGTTTTTCCAGTGAGTTTTCATGCATAGAATCATGATTTTCATTGATTTTATAACCTCAAAGATATAATTCATGAACCTCTTCTTACTATTGCTATCATGGACCCATTAAATCTAGCAAAGATATGGCACCACAGTGTTATGAAAAGAGCACAAAGTTGGAATGGGGTGATTTGGGTAAGTTATAATTCCTGCTCTCACCCACTGGTTAATCCTGGACAATATGTGAAAACTGAGTGTCTCTTTTGTCATCTGCAGAGACAAAAATAATATTTGTCTCATAGAATATAAAATATTAGTTCTTATTATAAATGTACTACTTCATAAGGAGTAGCTTCCCTGGACAGTGTCTTTATTGAATAGCTCTGCATCAGAACTCAGAAACACAGTATGTCATGATCACAATAGATAAAAAAACCTCTTTTAACATTGCCAAATTCAAAAGGCTAGCTATACAGAGAAAAAATAATCAATGGTAGAGTAAAAATGACAATGAAGTATAAATGGTATCAAAGAATAGCAGCTCAATACTAAGCTGGAAATAATGTAATTCCAGCAGTTTTCTTAGATCAAGGATTTGGGCTTCATAAAAGAAAAAGTGAAATCCGTTTGAAAATTTGAGTATATTGGGCTCAGGTATAGCAAGGCTCACTTTTACTAATCTCAATTTTAAAAAATGTCAAAATTAACATACTTCCTAATGTTCATGTTGTATGCTAATAGCTCAAGCAAAGTACACATGGGATTTTAATCAAAGATTGGCATGCACTAACTGGTTGACTATCCAAAGAGTGTAATTTGAGGGGTACGGAGGTCCCTTTCCCAAAATACACCTTCATTAGCCTGCTCAGTTCTGTATTATTGATTCTCCTTGAAAAGACAAATTTCAGCCAGGCTTAAGAGTTTTGTTTTGTGGCAGATATGATTATCTGGTAAATAATGCCAACCATTTTAATTTCACAAATATTCCTAAGGGAATGCCATGTATTTGTAGAACAGACTCACTTTGAGCCAGACTGTCTGCATTTGAATTTTATCTCCATAATTTACTAGTTCTGTGACTCACATCCTCATTTTTGAAATGGGAATAATAAAGGTACCTCATAGTTATGTACTTCATAGGGTTGAATGAGCTAATATAAAAAGACTGTCAGCTCCTATTATGTTAATGAGATGAGAAGAAATATCTGGAGAATGGAATCATATCTTAGTAAGTGGGGTGTGTGTGTAGGGGGCAGCCAAGGGACATCATAAAAACATGAGAGCTTAGAACAGTTGGGTATGCTGGAAAATAATATGAAGAGGCCACCCAGGACAGTGGTAGTTATCAATTATTAATTTTCCTTTTTCACAATTTTGCAGAGAATCATCCAACCACTGATTAAAGCATTGTTACCCCGCCACTGTAGCTGCCAGAGAAAGATTAGTGTAAACTTTCTCTCTCATTTTACGGTCCACTATATTTTTCTTTGTCAGTGGGACTGGTTTCCTAGTTACTTATATTTCCCTTTCAGTCCCATTCACTTAACACAACTTTTCGTACTAAGCAATAGGAGTATTAAGATTGTTCAATGTCCATCTTATGTCTATGTAAGAAAATTTGGTGTCTGTGAAAAATATCTTCAACAAGCAATGATGAAAGTAAACATGCTTTATTCTGAGAACGTTAATGTTGCTGCTTAACTTGTATGTTGTATTAAACAGGCTGTTAAATGGCTGAAACTGATGATCTGAAAACTGATTTCCCATAGATTTATCTTCATTTCTGTCACTTTATATATCACTGCCCACCGTAACAACTTAGCATCAATCAATGAAGCAGGCAAAATATTATTTTTTTTCTTGACTGTGACTTTTGCAAAGATGATGGCTCAATGAATTACATAGAATTGGGTTTAGTTTTGACTATCAATAAAATGAAAATGGCAGTGGTTTGATCAAGAAAGAAGCTCATTTTTCTCTCCCATTAACACCTGGACATTCCATGTCTCTATGGCAGGCAGTTCTGCTTCTTGAAGTGCTCAAGCATCCAGGTTTCTATCTTAATACTCTTCCATCCACGGTTTCCATTTTCTAGGTCAAGCCTTCATATTCCCATACCAGATATTGCGAATGAGGAAAGGGAGAAGGGTGTGCTCCCGTCACTTAAGGACACTTCCTGGTGCTTCACACAACTCTCTGCTCACATTTCCACTGACCAGAACGTGACTTAGTCACAGTGCCTATCTGTAAAGGAAACTGAGAACTGTATTCTCCTTCTGTACAGCCATGTGCCCAGGAAGAAGGGAGACCAGATATTTTGGGACAAATAGCAGCCTTTGTCAGCTTTGGTCTAAGATGACTATGAATCAACCTGCAAGATGAAATACAATGCAACATGCACTTAAATATTCATCTAAGAATTTCAGAGCCATCTGCAATTGCTCAGTTTCCTAAACTGTGGTACTTAATTATCACAAAAGGAGCTCATTTATTTCAGTGAATTAGAAATTTAAGCAAAGAAGATGCAATTTTGGTGATTTGCTTAGCTTCCTAAACTCCTATTTGTTAAATTCCCATCTTGAATTCCCCACAGGGTCTGATGCATGTTTCACTGGAGGATTAACTCCATTCTGAGCTGGAAGAAATTTGAGGAAGTAAGTCTAGGTCTAGGGCTTGGAGGTTCAGTATTAAGTCTATTATGGTTTTCCCTCTTGGATCCTTTACTTGATTCTAAACTTTTTTTTTTTTAAAACAAGCCCTTGCTTGGAGCATCATTAAATATTAATAATAAGTTCTTCTGTACCAAAGTTCTCATCATTCCTCTGGGGACAAGTGCCCTTATCCCTTCTCTGAGGCCCCGTCACCATCTGTCTCTGATGTCAACCACATCTAGCTTTACATTCATCCGATTGCCCTGATACTATGTCTCTGATGCTAAGACGTCCATTTGCTACCCACTGTGGAATCATTATGCTGCTCTGGGCTTCTGGGCATTGCTTGGAGCTTTCTGGATTGCTTGCCCCCTGGAGTGTCTTTATCCTCTGGGTTTCTGTTCCCTATTTCAGCCCGTCTCAGAAAGCCTCAAGTGATACAGCTACGTCTTCATATTGCCTAATGATCCAGATGAAAAGTGAGAGGTTCTGTGACTCATTCTAAGTCCTATTTGCATGATGTAAACAATAATAACAAAATCTGTGTACTTATGTATTCATCATTATAGAGACACAGTCCAAGATCGAATAGTTGGCTGCAGGGGACACTCATCATGGTAGCAATGGCTACAGATTAAATTTGGAGTTGATAGATGCACAGAGTAAAAGGATTCCCTGCAGGAACATACATGCGCATGGTCAGAATTCATCGTCATGTAAATTAAAGGCAGGAACATTTCCGATCACTGGTGATCCCTTCCTTGGTGGATAGTATCACTTCCCACCGTAAGCCAGAAACATCTTCTTGGCTTGGAAGTACCTTATAAAAAAGACTCACAAACTTTATCTTTACAAACATTCAAAAGATAATTTTAAAATTTGAGTATTTGTACTCTTTCCTTTCAGGAAAGGAACTAACAGGGCACAGGGGCTAAGAGCTCAGGCTTTAGATACAGGCAGACCTCAGGGAACACTGACTTATAAGTTATGTTACCTTGGGAAAGCTGCTATATCTCCTTAGGCCTCAGTTTTCTCATCTTTAAAATGGAGAAATAGTAGTAATTATCTCATAGGGTTATTGTGAAGAGTAAAAAAGCCAATTTATTTAAATACTTAGTATACTGCCTGAGACATTGTATGCCCTTAGTAAATACCTACTTAAAGAACAAGGAAGAAACTATTAATAATATAACTTCATTGCCATCTTTAAAATGAAGCAGATGAATCATACATCAGATTAAAAATATAGTATGATTCTCCATAGTATCCAAAATGAAATGGAAAAATGATGATTCCCCCATTATACTGTATGTTCTACCATTATGCTGTTCTGTCATTACACTGTAATATAATGACATGTTCTACTATTATACTATAATAAACTCCATTACTGTGGTGTTTATATTCTAGTTTTGTGACTGGTGAGAAGATGAGCGAATAAGCTAGGTTCAAAAAAGAAGTCAAAAGGGAGGTGTGCTAGAATATTTGCATAATTATCACTCCACCTAAACCCCAGTTCTAATCTCCAAGATCTCACTTTAAGCCTGTTATGATTAACTTGATTTCTGGTATAACTGGATATTGCCATACCGGCTTCAAGCTGGTGAAACCTGAAAAGCTTCAGGTGTCAAATCTTCATTTGACAAAACAGAGAGATGCAGTTCATACCAGACGTTGCAAACGAGTATCAGGCAAAGCTTTTTCACTCTCAGACCCGTCTGTGGACCAGTAGGTGGGCACTATCTGAGACCCTGTTAGAAAAGCAGAATCCTGGCAGCCCCCATTCCACCCCATTTCTAGCTGAATCAGAATCTCCTTTATGACAAGATTTTCAGAGAAGCACTGAGGTGAAGGATATCTGACATCATGTATTGATTTGCATATAAGAAATAGCTATGTCAGGGCGATGGATCTCACTGTTTCAGCCAACTTGTGAAAAATTGCCTGTTCCCCAATTCTACCTTCCCTCTTTTTCATTAGTTGTGACCTTTGTTCTTGGCTTCGGTGAAAAAGTAAAACAGGCTATCATTGTTTAAGTTACTATATCCCATATTTTGCTCTTCACCTTGGCTTAAATGCTCTTGATCTAGAAAAGGGGTTAAGCTTTGGGTTCAGAGAGATAGTCCATCTCTGTCAGTTACCTCTGTGAAAATTAGAGTAAATCAGTTTTCTCGAATGTAAAATGGGAATAATATTAATGGTTTTTTCCCACTTAATCTTTCAATGTCTCTCATAGCTTTTAGGATCAGATATGAGATCTCAGTGATCAGCCTATTTTCTAGGGTAGGTTGAGTGACTAGCTCAGACTAGCCTACAAGTGAGCCAGAATTTTCAGAATTTATACAGTTTAAACTCTCCTATTAATTTTATTTAGTTGTTAATGGTGATTTCTGTTTTCAAAATGAGAACAAATCTGTTTTCCATTGCTCAAAGCTTACTCACATTCATTCAGCCAAGACTGAGTGTTCTCCATATGCTCAGCACTGTCTTGGTGACAGGCCACAATACTGAGCCAGGCAAAGAAAGCCACTACTGTTGTGGCACTCTCACCCTAGTAACAACTGCGCAAACTGTAATTGTGATTGCAATGTATTATTACAACATTTACTTTCCCTTTCTGTTTAAGACAGATTTCTGTAAGGCATGGCTTGCTGCATTTCTAGAATTTTTAGTTGAGTACCTCAAACATAAAACATGAAGATGAAAAGAAAAAAGTGCTGCCGTTATTATCATCATTACTGTTTTAATTCTAATAACCTACAAAACTTATGACAGTTATTAAGTTTTGAAACTCACAAGTGAATAAAAGGCAGGTGTGATGTTACTTTTTAAGAGTCATTACTATTACTCAACAGCACTGTTTCAGAGTCTATCACTGCATGGGAAACTTTAGAGGCACCCAACACCACTGCACTTATAAACCCCAGATTTTATAGAAGAATTAGAAAGAATAAGGACTAAGTTTATATTCATTTAGCCTTGGAAGTAAATACCAAATTTACATCAGCATTCAAAATACATATATTTTGATTTTACAAAGATAATACAAATAAGTAAAATAAGCATTCATCACTTTGTTTTTCTATTCTAAAAATGGCTGTCTCTAAAAAATATCTATAACATACACATTTCATATATGCGTTTTAAAATCAAGTATTACCTCACCAAATACTTGAATAAATTTACTGGAACCCAGTGGATTTTTTCCTCTTAGTAAGAATAATCCCTTTAATCCCTTTGAAGATTGGTTGGATGAGGGCTATTACAAGTTCAAGTTCAACCATCATCATCATCTCAATATCAAACTAATTCTAAAATTATTCCATATGTAAAATATGATTAAAAATATCACTGAGGTAGCACTTAGAAGATGAGGCTTCCTTCACCTGTAATTTTGCTCCATTTGAAGAAGGAAATGGACCACAGATGGGAGAGTTAAAGACTGGGAAATTCCGGAAGAGCTTAACGATTTGCTGTCATCAGCATCAAAAATCCCAGAACATATTTTCATTATGGGAGGATGACAATGAGGTGTGTGGACTAAATTACAATGCTTTTTTTCCTTCCATTTCTGAAAGCAGTGACCTTCCTATTGATGCACTTAAAAAAGAAGCTAAGGACAGAAATTGATTGTCGCTTCCTGTTCTTAATAACATTGAAATATGTGGTCCTATATGTAATTGGGAAAATAATTTCCTAAAAAGAATTTAAATAAGCCTTGAGTAATATGTTTGTGTAACCCAAACCTTTCTCAAACTTGACTTACTACTTCACTATTTTTTTCTGACTTCACCAGAGATAATAGATCTTCTGAGATTCCAGTTGTAGATTTGTTCCTGAGAAGTGGGCTTTAAGGACTGTGAAATCAAATCCAAAGTGGTATATTTTGAAACCAGGCTGCCATTTGACTGTCCCCCCGAAATTAATAGGATACATTAAAATGAAAAGAATAGTGTTCTTTTGACAGCTTAATACATTAGTCTTTATTATTTTTCTTACTTTGTTTCCCTCTGGTGCCTCAAAGTGAAAAAAGTGCATGAGTAATTTATATGGAGACATGTCCAACTCAATGAATTTGTTCATTACTGTCCCTTTTAGAACCTGGACACCACGGCCCTTTTTAGGACACATAGTCCTGAATCACTCCCACCCCCTTAACCCACCGGCACCACTAAACACCTCTTCCTGGAAACACTCGGGTTTTCAGGGACCAAACACATGATCGTATTTGTTTCCATGTCTTCTGCCTGGCCCTGTTTTTTATTTTTTTAATCTTAATTTAATAATGCTACAAATTATAATGATGTGCAGGTATCAGGCTCAAATTGGGACAATTTTTAACTTATGAGTAAATGACTTAATACAATCAAATATTCATGTATTACAACACACAGTAATTTTTAAAAAAGGGGAAATGGATTAATATTTGGATTTTAGATATCAAACACTCCATTTTTGCCCTAGAGATACCATCCTTGTGATATTTCCGGTTATTCTTGACCTTTTGTCTTTCCCCTAATCTTGAAAAAGAGAACAATGATCGGGCTTGCTACCACAGCAAGAGTTATTACTAGGGGAGAATTACTACCTTGTTGATGTTCTAAATGAGACTGAATATGCTGTGTGGTCACTGGGCTGGTGCTCTGGAACTGTGATTCAGAGTCACTTAAAATTCCTTTTGGCAGGAGGCAGGGTATGTGTCGCCAAACAATATTTTTGTGGCTATTCCAGGGTTTGCTGATCTCACATTTCAGGCTGGACAACTTCCCACGATGACTATTACCCAGAGAATCTAGGTGTGATGAGCAGTAAGGGATACTTTTATCTTCTGAAAGAAGAAGGTACTGAACAGGCCAGCAGGGAAACACATGCGTGCACTGTGAGCTAGTCCCACTCCAGTCTTTTGTGGTCTCAAATATATGGTCAGATGCTGCATATTCCATCTCTTTGTCTACTCTTCAGATAATAATCAGGTGACAGAATCAAACAGCATTGCTCCAATTTTAGTCAGTCAGTTCCCTAATATCTTTTTAAAGCTCGAGATAGAATTGCTGTGCTGCAGGTGACAGCCTGGGCATTTAAAGTAAGAATAGGCAAGGTTGAGATGAAGTAGAACTGGGTGAGAAGCTTTCTTTGGCTTTATTGTAAAGACACTTGGCAATCATCTTCAAAGGAGGGTGTGTGTTTATCTTTTCTGGCATGGCTTTTGTTTTATTCATTCTGGAGCCCCACCTTTTATTTCGGGTAATATTTTCTCTAGTATGCCTGGCAGCTGTGCTGAGGCTTCTCACAGTGCCACATTATCTGGGTAATTGAGGGGGAAAAAAAAATCAGATTTGAATATTTGCCATCAAGTGGAAAAATAGTACTCAAATTATTGCTTTGCAGTTCAGTATTGCTTGCTATGTTGAAACAATCATAAAGCAATGTGAGCACTCCAAAATGTTGATAACTCATTTATATAGGACTCAGTAAAGTGAGCCTTTAAAAATAAGGTAAAATATCAGTGAACATTTTGTTTTACTTAAAAAAGTTATTCTGTTATCCATTACCACCAGCTTCACCTTTTAATGGAAATCACAAGTACTAAAGGCAACAATATAAAATTTTCAACTATCACTTGCCTGTAGATCCCAAATTTAAAATAGAGATGTTTGAGAAAGGTTAATTCTTAATGTAAAAATACTGTGGTTAAGTTTGTGGGTTTTGGAGAAAGACAATCTTGCCACCGAAAACATGTTCTACCACTTTTTTGCTGGGAGAACTCTCTGAGGCAAGACTCCATGAAATTAAGGGTTTTTCTTTTATGCCATTCTTCCTCTAGTGTCTAGCAAATTGCCTGACACATGGTAAAAGCTCAACTACTGGAGTCCTTAGGTTTTTTATTCCTTTACATGAAAATTCTTTTCCAGTTAGTGTTTTCATATAAAAAGATTGACCCTTTGCTTTTTTCCAAAGATCTGTTGGGTTCTGCAATGTATTGTTTGCGTGAGAAGATGAAACATTGCTCAGAAATTTGACTTTCTTTGCTTCCTGTTTCCTACTATGTTGCTCATTGTTAAGCATGCCATTTAAATTGTTTCTAAATCTACTTCCTTATTGATTGGTTGAGGTCAGAAATATGCCTAATATTTAATGTTTTAATAATGAAATGAAGGAAAAAAACTCAGCATTCAGACCTGAAAAAGGGAAGAGTTATTGAGGCTAAGGAAAAAGGATTCTATTTTGCTGTTAAAACCTTCAGTTGTATAATATCTTCTATATTATATGATCTGTAGTCATCAGTGAATTTTGTCAGCACCAAAATTAAACTGGATTTTATAACCAAATGAAACTTTGATAAATCAGTCCTCAAGGTCTTTTCATAATTGAAGGGTACTGAGGTAGTATGTAAATTATGCTTATCCAGAATATCTCAAATGGCTGCCTATCAGTTCACTTAATTTCATCAACTTTACATGAGTAATTACTATGTGACTAACCTGAGTGGGCATTGGAGGACTAAAAATGAATATAGATACTTCATTTCTAAAAATTGTATGTTACAATTTACCATATTGACATGAAAACAAGATGTGATATGATAATGAAATATGTATAAAATAATGTTGTGAGTATCACAATAGGAGATGTTCAGAGACTGACAGTTGCCTACCCAGTATTAATTCTTCCCCTATTTCTTATAGTAGAACCCCAATTTTATACCAGGTGACAAAATGCCCAGCTAAAGACTCCATTTTTACTCCTGTGGCTTAGAGAGGTGGGTCACATTTTGTACCGGGACCCTTATTAGTAAGGGCAAAGGATTCTCTGCCTCTGCATCTTCAGTACAGTGATGTCCATCAACTGCATTAAATGAAGATCCACTTACCCCAAGAACCTCAAAAAAATTCTTGAGCCAGTTATTATGCTTACTATTTGGGGCCTGGCTTCCCTCATCTGCACGCATCCTTGGTGCAGCTGTGTTCTGGGTCTGTGTGTCCTTGCTGCGTAGCTGTCCTGAGGTTCTGCTGTTAATTTCCCTTGGCTTTGAAGGGACGAGAGAATAGCAGGCTGGAGGGGCTGACCTTGATGGGAAATGCGGTTGTCAGGTTGATTCCACCAACTCTTGCAGGTCTGTGATTTATGTCATTTCCCTAGTAACCATTTCTAGTGACAGACAGCAGCATTATGCCTTTGTACCAGCCGTGTTATCGAGTTTATGAAGGTGAAGAAATATTATTTAGCTATTAATAATGTCCCAAGCATGTGGGCTATCATCAATATAAAAAATGGTAGTGTGCAATAATCACCAAAAAGGAGAAAAATTCAGGATTGTTGTATGCCATCTGCTGCGATTACGTGAAAATTTAATTTTATAATTGTAAGATCAGAAGAGAATTTGGTGAGAGAGTTTAGAATTTAATAATGTTCATCCATTTCCTTTTTTTTCTGTAATGATGCCAAGTAGCTACTCAGAAGTCATCCTATAGAAGGTGCTGGTGTGTTTCAGACTCTTGCATTTTCATGTAAACCTAGAAATAAGGAGGAAGAGTGGCTTTTGGAAATTCTGACTTGAAGACTCTCAGGCTTATTTTCCAAATAAGTGTGCAAAGCAGCTGGAGGTTCCTTCCTCAGGCTAAACCCAGACTGTCTGGGCTTACTACCTCATTTGGCATAAGTAGACCTAGAACACTGGGAATCTTTCTCCACTCTCTTTCTCACCTCTCACATCCAAATTTGTCACCAACCACCTCACCAGATCCTGTGGGTTTTTCCTCCTTTAATATTATTCAAATCATTTTACATTCTTTGTCTCTTTAGCCATCACCCTAGTTCAGGCTAATAGCATCTCTTACCTAATAAGCTGGCTGCACCAACCTTCCAAATGTTCTTGCCAAACTCAGGCTTACCCTCTTCTGCAACCAGTTTAATTTTTTTGTAAAACATAAACACAGTAAAATGCTCAAATTTTAGTTGTACAGCTCAGTCAAATTTCGTATACATATACACCTATAATTACCATTTAGATCACACAGATAATAGAGAAAGCCTGCAATAGCTCAGAAACTCCTGGTGAAGTCCAAGTTGGGCTGTTGCAATTTGCTGGCTCCAGCCAGTGGGAAGGGGAAGGAGCCTGATAAGGCCCAGAATTGCCTCCATTTATGTTCTGTGGGAGGAAAGGTAATTGCATTGGCACACCCAACACACAGGATTGGAAAATACCGTTCTGGCTGGGTCACTGTGCACCCAACCACACTCTCTTACTATGGAAGAAAGGGAAAATAAGTTGTGATGGGCAACTCGCACTCTCAGATACACTATTATTACAATAATAATTTTTCCAATCCATAAAACATTTTATATCTTGTCATATATTTATCACTTTTTTACTTTCTTCCAACAAAGTTAAATAATTTTCTCCACAGAGTTCTTGCATGTCTTTTGTTAGATTTTCTTGGTGTTTTATATTTTTGATGCAATTAGAAGCACTATTTGTGTTTCATTTTCTGGTGTGGCTCATATGTAGAAATGCAGTTTTTTGTATGTTTATATGTATATTTAAATCTTGCTAACTCTCTTTTTAATTCTGAACATTTATCTGTGTCTTTTGTGTTTTCTACATACATATTCATATCATCTGTGAGAAATGATAGTTTTCTTTCTTCCTTTCTAATCCATATGATTTTTTTTTTTTTTTTGCCTCACTATATTAGCCAAATCTTCTAGTAAAATGTTGACTGGAAGAGGCAGTGGTTGTTATCCTTGTCTTATTCCTAATCTTAATTGGAAAGGTAAGAACTTGAAGCCATGGTGATTGATGTAGGGTTTTGTAGATACTCTTAATCAGATTAAGGAATGTTTTTCCACTGCTGGTTTATTCAGAGTTTTTATTGTGAATGGATGCTGAAGTTTTCCAATGCTTTTTCTACATTAATTGAGCTAATGATATAATTTTTTCCCTCATTTAATCTGTTAACGTGGTAAACCACATTAATTGATTTCGTAATGTTAAATCAATCTTCTATTCCTGGAATAACTCAACTTGCCTATGAAGTCATCTAGGCCTAGACTTTTCTTTGTTAAAAGATTTTTAATTACTGATTTTATTTTTGTTTTTAATAATGGTAACAGAACTGTTTAGATACTTTGTTTTTTGGTTGGTCTGTTAGGGTAAACTATACTGTTCTAGAAAATTTTCCATTTTGTTTACATTTTCAAATTTATTGGCATGAAGTTTTTATTATATTCTCTTACAGGTTTACTCCTAAGCCTGAGGCATGAAGACAACTAGTAGCCCACATACCATGTGTCTAAAAGTTTAAAAGTTATGAATCAAGCTGAGGAACTATCTAATATGTTCTAGTCTCCTTACTTGACAGATTATACCTTTATACCAATCTGAAAGAACAGATTCCAATTTAGAATTCTCTCATTCTTCAGACACCACTTTTCATAATCTCCTGTGTTACTTTTCTAATTTTCAGTTCCCTGCTGAAGGTTTCTAATTTTGCTTTTATATCTTTGAACATACTATGCATGCTTGTCTTGGGATCTGTATTGATAATTCTAATCTCAAAACTGTGTGTGTTTATTTTGGTTACCTATTTGTTTCTGCTGGTTCTTGTGAATGGTGACATGTTTCCATGTGTGCCACCTGGTTATTTTTTGACACTGCTGGACATTTTAACTAAAAATTTAATTGTGGGTATAATTAAAGGCTAAGGTGATAGAATCTCAGAGAAAAATTTTGTGTGTTTCTATCAGGCATGTGGGGTACTCTTAATCTGGGACCATCTTAATTCGAGTTCCATTCTTAAGGTATTCTGGACCACCCAGATATTATGCAACTGGGTTGTCAGTACTGTTTCATTTCTGGTTCTCTCTTATCATAAAGCTACAGTCCTTTAGTTTCCTCACTTATAATGTGGAGCATATATCAGAGTCACCCAGCCTTTTTGAAGCCAAAATCTGGGATCAGTTTGAGTCACCTCTCTGGACTGGTGTATCTTTCCTACAGGTAAAGCACTTTCTCACTGCTTTAGAAAGTGTTGGATTTACATCTCAGGGTTCCTATACTCTCCTAAACTTGTAGAAACACTTTGAAGCCTAATATTAATACATTTTTTTTTCCCAGAGAAGATGTATATTTGCTTTTGCCAGGAACCTTGGGCCACCAATGTACAGTCTGGACCATTTTATAATAACATCCTAGTTTGAGGTTTATTGGATGGCACAATTTATGTGAATTTAGGCAGCAAATTCAGGTATCTCAGGAACCATCTTTTTTCTGTTTATCAGTGAAGGAAATTTTCTTTGCTGTTTCCTGGAAGCAAGTGCATACGTATGCGTGTATGTGATTTGTATTTGGTCTAAAGGTGTAAGCTTTTAGGGTGCCAGCTTTATGTGGCAAGGGTCTCCCAGTGGCATCATCATTTGGACACTGGATATCATTGCATGAGAGTATGTTCTTCAGTATCTGTTAGGTAGAATGATGATGAAATGAGGACAAATATCAAATCTAATCTTAACAAAATCCCCCTAGAACTGTATAGAAGTTCTATATATATAAGAAAGTGGTTCCTAATAATTTTAATTCATTCTTCAGATTGTTCTTCCTACATAAAATAAGAAGCTGATTGTGTGTCTATATCAGATGTATGTAAATTGTATATAAAGCAATAACATAAGCCAAACTTTGCATGCATCTTGCATATGACAAACCTTTAACAACTATTTAGGGGAAAAAAGGAGTTAAATTTATAAAATGGTAAGAACTATTTATAATAATATTAAACATAATTTTTCTCTAACAAAAATCATACTGTGGGAAAAAAGTGTCCCTTCTCTTCTGTAACTATATTTTCATCTTTATAGCTTTAGTTAGTCTCTAGTTTCCTACTGTATCCTCTGAATTTTCAGAAAATGCTCTTCCGTTTATATTATCACTCATTCAAAGGACTATAGACAATATTCCCATATAAATTCTCTAAATAATGATCTGAGATATAGCTCTGCATTATAATAATTTATATTTAATTTAAACATAAAAACTAAAAAAAAACTGGGCTAAATAACACTTCAATTTTAATCCTACTTTTTAAAGTTATGACATGTAGCCTTAAGAAAATTGAATTAAATGATAGTTTTAACGTATAGAGTAAATATTAAGATGTATTTTGATACATTAGATTTATGTGTCATGAATGTACCCCTTTCTGTGTCTACATGTGCCTTTTCTTCTGTCTCCGTCCTTTCTTCTTTCTATATCTTACCTTTTTTTGGTAAGTTTTTCAGTGTCAAGGTGTCAACATTGTTTTCTATGTTTGCTTTTCATCTTCATGTTCTCTCTTTCAATGAGTTCTTCTTTTTCAACCTTTCTCCTCTTCTTTCTTTCCTTAGCCATATATAATATAAAATGAAAATATATTTTCTTTTCTTCTTTTTTTTTTTTTTTTTGAGACAGAGTCTTGCTCTGTTGCCCAGGCTAGAGTGCCTTGGTGTCAGCCTAGCTCACAGCAACCTCAAACTTCTGGACTCAAGTGATCCTTCTGCCTCAGCCTCCCGAGTAGCTGGGACTACAGACATGTGCCACCATGCCCGGCTAATTTTTTATATATATATTTTTAGTTGTCCAGATCATTTCTTTCTATTTTTTTAGTAGAGACAGGGTCTCACTCTTGCTCAGGCTGATCTCAAACTCCTGACCTTGAGTGATCCACCTGTCTCGGCCTCCCAGAGTGCTAGGATTACAGGCGTGAGCCACCACGCCTGGCCGAAAATATATTTTCAGTACCTGTTTTATTTGTTGAAAAAAGTCTATTAACAGAACGTTTCCTTCTTACAATGTTAAGATTGAGTTACATTTAACCTATATGTAGCTGTAGAAAGAGCACTCACATTTGAGAAAGGAGACTTGGGCGAGTCACTTAACCTCATTAAGCCTCAGTTTGCCCCTGTGTAAAATGAAGGTATTAGATGAGACAGGCTCTAATGAGGTCTTTTAGTATAACAATCCTATTGTTACCTGTGACTCTATAACCAAAATACCACCAACAAAAGTACACTCCCCTTTTTGCCTCTATGGAAAGGATAATTCATGAGAGTGTTTGAGGTCTTGCAGCAGCTGTGAGTGGTGTGTGATTCCAGGACTTTTCAGATTAAACCACAGAGGAAGTTGTTTTAAAATCAGTTTAGGTCTTGCTTTCTTTCTGGTCTAGTTCTTATTTTCCCTCATTAAATGTCTCCTATGAACATGGAGGAGTTGTAGACACTGGTAGAGCTCCCAGAATTACATTTTTGGTCCATACTCTCAAGGTTTTGTCACTTAGAGACACCAAGACAAAATATGGAAGAAATAATAAATGACCAAAGATAAAGTTTAAATGTGGAAGGAGGAACCTAAGGTTTGCTGATAGAGCTGAATGTCATATTGAAGGAAAACACTTCCTGGGGGTGGAAAGAGCTATAGCCCTCACAGCCCTTTGGGGCTCCTGGACAGCAGAGATATTGCAGGCTTAGTTGCACCCACGGTAGAATCGACTAACAAACCAGGCTCACAGAAACAGGGGAGCAGTCTGAAGCTTACGGGGGTGTCGGAGGCAGATGTTGGAGAGCAGAGGTCTGGTAGCCCTAGGGCAGGTTTGTCATCAGGAGGGTTAATTCCTGAGGACCCAGAGAGGAAAGGAGCCTGGGGCTTCCTCCCACTGAAAGACAGGAATTGATAGTAGGAGAATGTACTTTGTTTTGTGTGGAACAAATTGTTTGAGATTAAAAAAATGTGTTCTCTTTGATTGTAACTAATGCCATTTGCTTCTGTAACCGTGCTTGCTTTTAGTTGTTTGTTAAATGTAGGAGTGAGAGCAGGAGTGACTCCATGACAAGCTGAAAGGCCTGAAATAGGCCTAAGTTTCAGTTTGCCCCAAAACTGAAACGCGGACCAAAACTGGCGCTGGCGCGAAAATCGAAAATCCCGAGGCTTGAAGCCAACCAATCAGGAGTCAAAACAATCCTCCACTTTCAAAGGAACCAATGGACTAAGGGGGGAGGGGGGATGGTGTGCCCAGCGTGTCATGTGCCACTGGTGTGTCGTGTGCAAAAGAAAG
>CAUYSK010042297.1:0-41330 GCA_963575035.1 Avahi laniger | reverse complement strand
GCTGCATCTATTATCTTAGCTGAGCAGTTCTCAAAGTGTGGTCCTCGGCCCCTGAGAAATCTCTGAGACTCTTTCAGGGGATCTACAAGGCCAAAATTATTTTTGTAATTATACTAAAATATTTGCTTTTTTTACTGTGTTGACATTTGCACTGATGACACAAAAAGCAAGGTTGCATAGCATAAACCAAGGCAGTGGCTTTAAACTGTACTGCTCCTCAATATCACACACTTGCAGTAAAAGAAAAAAAATGCCAGGTTCTCTTTAAAATATCCTTGACAAAGCAGCAAAAGAATACCAATTTTATTAACTCTTCATCCTTGAGAACAGTTGTTTAATATTCTGCATGACAAAATGGGAAATACATTTAAAGCAATTCTGCTGTATACCCAAGTTCGACAACTTTTTTTAAAGAAAAAAACACTTGGGTGATTTTTTTGAGCTGTACATCAACCTTGTCACTTTTTTTCATGGAACACCATTTTTACTTGAAAGAGTGACTGACAGAAAAATTGTAGTTATGCAGACTTGGATATTTAAGAAGCATTTTCTTCAAAGTGAACAAAATGAGCTGGTTATTCCATGGAAAACCACGGGCAATATTTGTTGCCAATTTTAAAATTTGAGCTTCTAAACAACAATCAGGATGTTGGAAAACTTGTAGCTGCTATCATAAGCTCAAGGACTTTCCAAATACTTAAAGACTTTTCTGATAGGATTGGTAGGATATTAATGAGTGTGATTTTTTGATATTGGATAATAAAAGGTGGCAACATTTGGATAATCTAAATAGCTCAGGGAACCAGTATTTTCTAGAAGACCAATGTCATTTTGATATTGCAAAATCACGCATGAGTAAAAAATCCATTCAACACGTATTATGAAAAGTTCATCGTTAATGGCTTCAGATTCCACATTGCAACTAATCTTTGATAGACTACCACTTGTTGAGCTTTGGTATCAAAGAATATCCAGTTACCTGAAAAGACCATTAAAGATACTTCTGCCATAGAAAAGATGAGTGATTGCCAGGAGTTAGGGAGGTGGGGAAAGAGAAAGGGAGAGAAGTGCTACAGGTATAAAAGGGTAGCCTGTGAGATCTTGGTGGTGGAACTGTTCTGTATCTGGCCTGTGTTGGTGGTTACATGAATCTGCACATGTGATAAAAATTACACAGAAGTAAATACACACACACACACACACAAATGCATGCATGTAGAACTGGTGAAATCTGAATACAGTCACTGGATTTTATCAATGTTGATTTCCTGGTTGTGATATTGTACTATAATTATGCAAGATACTACCATTAGGGAAAATTGGGTGAAGGGTTTACAGACTCTCTCTGTATTAGTCTTACAATTACATGTAAATCTACAATAATCTGCAAAATAAATGTTAAAAAAAATACTGTGCCTTTTTCAAATACATATCTGTGTGTGGCCAGAATTCCTCCATACACTTCAGCCGGGACAATGTATTGCAACAAATTGAATGCAGAAGCATATAAGAGAACGTAGCTGTCTTCTACTAAGCAAGATGGAAGAGATTTACAAAAATACGAAACGATGCCAGTTAACTTACCTATATGTTTTAATTTTGGAAAAATTAATTCTTTCTCATAAAAATGTATTAAATTTTTAAAAATAAAGCTACAAATAAATATTTTACTCATTTCTCCATTTTAATTTCCAATACACAAAATTATCAATAGTTATAAAGAACATATACAAAAACCCTTTGATATTTTCAATAATTTTTTAAGCATGTTAAGGGGTCCTTAGACCAAAAAATTTTAGAATTGTCCTAGGAAGAGGCGTCAACTCTCCTGATAAACCACTTATTTAAATGAGGAAGCATAAGATCCTTAGCTCAATGCCTTGTGATACTGCTGGCCAGTACAGACATTTAAGCAAGATGTTACTAAAGCAAATGAGTCTGCAAAATGCAATTAAACTTTTGCAGTAATAGAGCACCTGGCTTTCTCTTACAGACTTCACTCAGACCTGAGGACAATACGGTGAGAGAGTGATTTTCCTTTTCTCTTGTACCTGCTTTGACTTCAGTTTCCTGTCTGAAAGGACTCTCAGTAGCTAATAGAAAAGATCATCCTTCTCATGGAAAGGCTAATCTACCCACAGAAGCAGTCTGACCCTAGAGGGGAAGAAGAAAAAAATTGGCTGGGTGTGGTGGCTCATGCTTGTAATTCCAGCACTTTGGGCCAAGATGGGAGGATTGCTTGAGGCCAGAAGTTCAAGACCCCAGCTGAGCAAAAGATAGAAAACTTAGCTGGGTGTGGTGGCACACACCTGTAGTCCCAGTTACTCAGGAGGCTGAGGCAGGAGGATCCCTTGAGACCAGGAGTTTGAGACTGCAGTGAGCTATGAGGACACCACTGCACTCTAGCCTGGGTGACACAGTAAGACCCTGCCTCAAAAAATAAAAATAAAAAAAATTTTAAAAGGGAGGGAAAGGTTGCCACTAGAACTATGAAGAGAAGACTTCTGACCGCCAACATTTAAAAATTCAGCCTCAGTCGTGTGGAGGGGAATGTGGTTTACAATGAAAAAAGTGAAGGATGAGGAAATGGAGATGGTGAAAATTAATCTAGAGCTGTCCTTGCCATCGAGAGTCTTACAGAGTCAAAACTGACAGGTTGAGGAAATAGCAATCTGAGAGGGACAAGTTTTGTGGAATGTGTGGAGCTATGGAGCAGTTGAGAGACTCGGTATCAGTGAGGAGGGTTGGGTAGGGTGACCGGGTTTCTGGGCACAGGACGTTTGGTGCTGAAGTCTCGGATGGCTGGTCAGTATGGGAGAGTCTAACAGGTGAGACGTAACTTCAGTGGTGAGTCTTTCAGGGTGAGTAGGGGTAGATGAGAGGGTAAGGACAAGAGTCTGATGAGACAGAAGAAAGCATGAAGAGACCCAGAACAATGATTATGGTGTTCGCCAGCCATTGAGATCTCTCAACTACAGGAAAGGATATTTTCTTGAGAAGAGCTGAGAAAGATAAGAAAGGAAAGATTTAAAAAGACCTTAAAAATGGGCTCAGATGTCTGGATAGAAGGAGAGATGGAAAACCCTGGAGCGGAGAGAAGGAGGGGTGAGGAAAAATACTCCGTCAAGAACTATGTGTGAATTCTTTAACAAATGGAAAAATCTTTGGGATAAAAAAATGTTTCTGCCAATTTTAAGTTATGTTTTTCCCCAGACCTTTATATTTCTAGACGTAAAACACAAAATTCTATGAAGATTATGAACAGTTCAATGGGATTGCCCACATCAGGTCCTGTGCCAAGCTTTTTAAGACAAAAAGCATCTGGATTGGTACCCTGAACCTTTGGAAATGGCATCTGTCATTATTTGTCTTGGATCACATTTGGGAGATGGGGCATGTGGGTATGTGTGTGATGTTTAACCTGTGTGGTATCATTTGGTATAATCCGTCATCAACCGCTAAGCAAGGAAAGGGCTTGTAATATTGTGATCGACAGACATGCATTCCAATCCTGGCTTTGTCACTGTTACATGACATTTAGTCTTTGTTCTTCACTGGTCTCTTTTATGAGTGGTGGAACAATAGTATTTGCCCTGTCTTGAGGATTCACTGAGCTGATGCCTTAAAGCACTTTACTAGTGCTAATACGTATTAGCTGTTATTATTTTAATGTTAATTGTTTATGGAGGACCCATTAGAATAGAAGGCATATCTCTTATCTCTCCCCCCACCTTTTTTTTTTTACTTGCATTTGGTATATTTTCCTATACCAAAGATCAATTTCATTCTGCCAACAAAAATTTAAAATGTCCCACAGGATGTTCAGAAACAAGAGTTGGAATGGAAAATTCCAAGGCTTTGGGATATATCACATCTAAAAACATAACGCTTTTTGAACAAACCAAATTATACATAGATGAGACTAGTTAGAAATTTTATCCTGTTGTTATTTAGTGAGCACGAACAATGCCATGGCAAAACCAGGTAATAAGTCTATTCACTCGGTTTGTAACAGAGATAGGACAGAATACACAGAAAGAATAGATTCATCATTCAACACATATTTTTGTAAATGTCAGGCACTAATCTAGGTACTTGGGATATAAAGGTAAACAAAACAATGTTCCCTGTTAGTGAGTTCCCTGGAACTCATATTTTAGCAGGAGTAGATGAGAAATAGACACTATAAGTAAATTATTATAGTATATTAGAATTTGATAACTCCTATATAAAAATAAAAAGGAGTGTAAGAAAAGATGGGTGAGGAACAGGGAGGGAGGATATGATATTCAATAGAGAGGACAGGGTAGCCTCACTGAGAAGGTGAGACCTGAGCAAAGAGTCGAGGGATATAAGGGATTTGGACAAGCCATCATCTGAAGGAAGATTAGGGGAACAAATATTATAAGGAAATGTTTTGACTTTCACATTCTCTGAAGGCCCAATTCGTTACTTCGGTATTATAGTTGAGTAACTATCAGTGAATGAGATATGAGTAAAAAGTAGCAAGAAGTTCTTTTTGAATGTCTTGTGAGATTGTAAATTAGCCTTTTTCTCTGGAATCTGGCTCTCTGGCTTCATTTTCAAGCATTTAAAGATGTGGGATTAAATAATAATAATAATGATAGCAGTGATGATGATGGTGATGATACAGCAACAATAAGTGAACATTTATTGGCATCTGTGGTTAGATGTCAAAGTTTTGAATTCAGTCCGTGTATCAGGTTACTCTTTATTTTAAAAGTTTCATCTGGCTTTCAGCTTTAGACAGAGTAATCATGATTTTTAGAATTTCTGTAACTTTAATCACTGGACAAGATGGGAGCCCTGTCTGTCCATGTTTAAAGTTACAGATTATAGCTGCGGCTGCTAAAATGGACAATGAACTATTTCACTGAATAATGCAACAATGTAAAAACCCGAGTCGTCCCAGAAAGCCCGGGTCTTTTGTAAACCCTTGACGATATCCCTTCTGAAGTAAAATTATCAAGCGCATGACCTTGGCCCTGAGATACGAAGGCTGCCATTCCACTCTGAGTTGCCATTTTTGTACATTTGTCTGATCAAAATAGGTTTTATTTTACTTACAATTTACTGGACTCTTTTCAAACATGATGACTAATTCTTCACAACCTGCTAGAAATACTAAACAGAGGACACAAAAGACAAAGATGATTTTTTTTTTTAAAAAGAGCTAGTCATCCTCCTAAGATTATAACAAATAAATCATGGAGAGATGGATTTATACTTGTTTCGTTTGTTTTGTTTGTTTTTTTATGGGCCAACAGCTTGCTATGCTACCTGTTTTTGTGAGCTGACCTTTCTACTCTGCACAAATTTACTCTGTAGTGTCTTTTGCCTTATTCATTCTATGAAAATGATGGTTTTCTGGATATCAGATCTATTTTTGGGAGGTGTACCTTCCTTAAAGTGAACTGGGACATTCAATGAAAGTCAAATCACTGACCTTTTTTAGAGACGTTGAGTTTTTGTTTCAATTCTCCAATTTTTTCATCCATATATAAAATTAGAGGAATACTCCCTTAAGAATATTGTATGATGAATACAGTGAAAATTAATGAGATGATAAAATTAAACAGCTCTGTTGAAATTCTTAGAAGAGAAACACTAAATAAAGCCAAGCATTTTTTTCTAATTATTGCATAAAACATGTGCTACTTCGGCACTGATCTGTGTCATGCAGGTTTCTTTCATGAAGTAATCTCTCTCTCTCTTTTTTAAATCTCAGTCCTTTTACTATTTTCCAAAATTTCTTCAGAACTCTAAATTAACATAGCTGACTGCTTTTTTTTTTTTTTTTTTTTTCTTTTCGAGACAGAATCTCTCTCTGTCATCCTGGATAGAATGCAGTGGTGTTATTACAGCTCACTGCAGCCTCCAGCTCCTGGGCTCAAGCAATCCTCCTGCCTCAGCCTCCCGAGTAGCTGGGACTACAGGAACCTGCCACCATGCCTGGCTAATTTTTTCTATTTTTAGGAGAGAGAGGGTATCGCTGTTGCTCAGGCTGGTCTCAAACTCCAGACCTCAAGCGATCCTCTTGCCTCAGCCTCCCAGAGTGCTAGGATTACAGGTGTGAGCCACTGCGCCCGGCCACTGATCTCTTCTTATACATAAATGTGGAAATACTACGTGTAACTGCTCTGTATTAACCCATTCCCGTTACTGCCTTCTCTTGCCTCAGTGCTAAGTTTTATTCTCTGTAAGAATTTTCAGGGCCCAAAGCCTTTGTGTTTTCATTATGATGCAGCCTTTCTGACTTTCTGGATGTTACTGTTAGCTCATGGGGTTGTTTTATTATCCTAAAGATGGATATGAAGCACTTTGAAAACTGTAATGTTCCATATGAATGTGAAAGATTATTTGTGGTTGCTACTTAATCGCAGGGTTATCTGAAGTCTTCCTAATCCTTTACAATGTCCCTTGACAAAGTTGAGGGCTCAATGAGTGCAAGCTTCTAGTAAGAATTTCTTTCAGGAGTATTTTCCTACCTGACAATTCTCTTGGGCAAGCTGGTTTTTCTGTAGTAACAGCAAGAATGTCTTTTAAAAAAACCTCAAGCTAACTCTTAAAGGTTTGAAATTAAACATCTTGAAAAAAATATTGGCGAATCATGGTATTATTCAATAGGTAGGTTTTGAGCCCCAGCTTCCATTGATGCAGAATATTGATTCTTCTTAAAATTAACTTTGATACTGGAAACCTCATTTTTTCTACTTAGATTGATTCTAACCCTGCTTTCTAAAGTGAAGTTAATATTTTTGGGCTGTTTTTTATTCTCTTGACTACTTGCTTCCATCTTTTAATGTTTTCCATGTAGAAGGAATCTAGAAAACCTTCTCTGTGTGTGTTCTAATTTCTTGTTTGCATACATGAAATAAAATGCATATTTTTGAAAGGTCATATGTACAATAGGGTAATTTGAAAACTTAAATTTCTCCCCAATACTCTTCATCCATTCCCCAGCCATTCATTTCCTTGCTTAAGAGTTTAATTTGTATTTCTCCACTGACAGAGAAATCTAGAGATAGATGTATGCAAATATACATTTATTTATATATCTGTTTATACCTTCCTATTTTCACTGAATGCATCTTGGGGATCATTTCATAGCAGAGCATTTGAAGTTGCCTCATCCTCTTTAACTGTTCCATCGTACTCACCGTATGTGGCACCATCATTTCTTTAATGACTTCCTGGAAATTTAGGTTGCTTCCAATTTTCTGTCATCACACACAGTGCTGCAGTGAATATCTTCATCCATTTGCCATTGGCACAAGTGCCTGCAAGCAGGATGGATTCCTAGGAGTGGAATTACTGAGTTAGGGGGCATGTGCATCCGTAATTGTGATAGATGTGGCTGAAATGACCTCCGTAGCAGTTGTAGTTCCATACACTGCCAGCACCCTCCTCAGCGCAGTGTGAGATGGAACGTTTGCTTTTTTGCCAATCTGATAGTGACAGCTGGTCGCTCGTAGTTTTAATCTGCATTGCTTATTGTGAGTGACATTACACACTTTTTCATGTGTTTGAGTCATTTGAATTACTTTTTCCGTGAACTATCTGTTCTTTCCCTTTGCCATTTTTCTTTGGTCTTTTCTTATTGATGTCTAGGAGGTCTGTGCATGTTAAATAACTTACCCATCTGTCTTCGATAGGAGGTGCACCCATTTTTTCTGGTTTGTCTAGATTTTTTTTGTTTGTGTTCTTTCCTTCCTTCCTTCATTTTCTTGGTTTATTTATTTATATTTTTCTAGAAAGGGTGTCTTACTCTGTCATCCAGGCTGGAGCGCAGTGGCATGATCATAGCTCACTGCAGCCTCGAACTCCTTGGCTCAAGCGATCCTCCCACCTCAGCCTCCTGAGTATCTGGGACTACAGGTGTGAGCCATTGTGCCTGGCTTGCCCTTCCTTCCTTCCTCTCTTCCCTCCATCCTCTCTCTCCTCCACCCTCATTTCTGTAGAGTTGAATCATTTCCTTTATGCCTTCCAGGTCATAGTAGAAATCGTTTCCCCCTCTTTTTAAAAATGATTTTCCGTAAGTTTTCTGTCCACCTCTGATTCTAGGCTCTCTGTTCTGTCTCACTGACAAGTCTGTCTACTCATGCCCCAGTGCCACAATATTATGGTATCTGCTAGGACTAATTCTCTTCACCAATATTTGCTTCCAGAAATTTTCTCACAATCCTTTTTTGCTTATTTTTATAAATTGAACACAAACTAAACTCCTGTGTGCAAGCAGCACCCAGATCAAAGAACAGAACATTACCAGAACCCCAGAAATTCGTGCTTCCTTCCATTTGCGAGCCTGACACAATTGGACTTATCTGTTTCTTAATTTTATATAAACGGACTCGTGTACTCTTTTGAGTTTATTGAGCTCAACATTTTATTTCAAAGATTCATCTGTGTTGTGGTGTATAATTTTACTCTGTTCCTTTGAGTTTTTAAAATTTGGATAATGTTAGAGTTACAAATTAGTTTAGCAAAAATTGATATATTTATAACATTGAATCTTCCCCACTCACCACTATCTATAATTTTCCACATCTTTTTTGTTTCCTTCTCCATTTTAAGGCTTTCTCTATCTAAATATTTTCTCTAACCCATTGGCCAATGGCCTGGAACAATATAAATAACAGTCTTGCTAATGGGCACCCCAAATTTCCCTATTTTAATGGACATCCTTAGGCGTTGAATCATCTTTGTACTCTAGGAATGAACTCCTCTTGAATATTTTTGTGTTGCTGCATTCTGTTCTTAATATTTAGTTTGTAATTTTACATCAACATTTATAATTGTAATCGGGTATAGTTATGGACTTTTATAGGATTTTTGGAATGCATGTCATGCTACCTTCATATAAAGAAATTGGAAGCATCTTTCTTCTTTTTGTGTGTTCTGAAATAGCTTAAATCACATCGGAATTACCTGTCTCATAAAAGTTCATATAGAAATCTGCTGTGAAACAGCTTAGGCCTGGTGCTTCTTGAATGTGTAGTTTTGTATTAATATTCTCTAGTTCTCCTATGGGTCATTGTTTTATTTAGATTTTCAGTATTTGCTGGGGTATGATTTGATGATCTACATTTTCCTAGATACGACCCCATTTCACCGAGGTTCCACATTTATTTACATACTCAGGAGCAAAGTATTCTCTTATGATTCTTTACGTTCCTTCTTTTTCTATTTATTTTCTCTTTCTTATTTCTTTTGTGCCTATTTGTGCTTTACTCTTTGTTTCTGCTTAGGTTAGCTATTAATTTATTTATTTTCTTATCCACTCAATCCTCCCAACCAGCTTTTGTAATTATTTCATAGCTCTAGTTGTTTTTCCATTTTCTAATGTATTAATTTCTGCATTTATAGTCATTAATACATCCCACTTGTTTTCCTTGGGTCGGTTGTTGTTGTTTTTCTTATTTCTTGATTTCAATGTCTAATTTGTTTATTTTTATTGTTTCTTGTATTAATTAGGGTAGGTCAAGCTGCAGTAACAAATGGATCCCTGAAATGTTGGTGTCAATGAAATAGAAATTAACTTATTTCTGTTATAATTTATTGCCATTTAAGAAGCAGGTATTTAGAGAGATTCAGTTTTTCCATGCTGAGGCCATTTAAGGCCCTGCTGTTCTGCTTAGAACCAATTTATGATTTTTTTCTTCTTATTATAATTTGCAAAATGGGGCCAGGAACAGGCAAGATGCACAAACATTCTTTTTTTTTTCTCTCCAATTTGTTCCTCTAGAACCACAGGCTCAGGAGCTGTTCGTAGGTCCTCCAAGTTCCTGATGGTGACAAAAATATTTTATCTTGGGTCCCCATCTTTCCAGCCTACAATGCTTCCTTGTTGTTCCCCACTTACTAAACAACTGCTTGACCAATGCTCGCTCTTTTAGGTTTTGTTGTATTTGTACCTATTTCAAGGTAACGGTTTCTGTGTTAGTTACACTACACTATATTGTAATGACAAACAAATCCCTAAAGTTTAATTACTTAGAATAAAAGAAATTTATCCTGCTTATTGGAAAACATGGGTAGGAATTCAGGTCAGCCATGTGATATCCTTGTCACAGTCAGTGACCCAGGCTGATTATATCTTATGGCTCCATGCTACAGTTTGGATATGATTTGTTCCCTGCCCAATCTCATGTTGAAATTTGGTCCCCAGTGTTGGAGGTGGAGCCTAATGGGAGGTGTTTGGTCTTGGGGGCAGATCCCTCATGAATGGCTTGGTGCCCTCCTCATGGTAATGAGTGAGTCTTCTCCCTATTAGTTTCCATGAGAGCTGATTGTTAAAAAGAGCCTGGCACGCCCCCTTGCCTCCCTTCTCACTGTGTGATCTCTGGTGCTTGCCAGCTTCCCTTCCTCTTCCACCATGAGTGGAAGCAGCCTGAAGCCCTCACTAGATGCACGGCCAGGGCATGCTTCTTGCACAGCCTATAGAACTGTGAGCCAAATAAACCTCTTTTCTTTATAAATTACCCAGCCTCAGGTATTCCTTTCTAGCCATACAGACTAAGACACACCACAACAGCTTTACCGTCATGTGTACAGAAGGACATGGAAGAACACCTGGGAAGTGCGTGTGCCAGGCATGAAATGACTCTCATCTCTTCCACTAGTACTGCAGAACTCAGTCGCGTGGCCACAACTACCCAAAAGACATTCTGGGAAATATAGTCTGTGTTATTCTTCATAAAGAAAAGGGACAATAGCTTTTGGTAGAAAGCTAGTGGTCTCCTCTACACATTTTCAGTAGCATAATTATTTGAGACCATACATTTTTCTTTGAGCACTATTGTTTTTTTATGTATCTCATTGGTTCTGATATACTATGTTTTAGTATTTCCTAGGTTTCCCATTATTTTGATCTTTCTCTCTTTTTTGAACCAACAGGTTTTTAAGAGAGAATTTTTTAAAAGTCTAGGTGATAGAATCTTAGTTGGGTTATTGGCCTCTACTTTTATTCAACTATGATTGGAAATTACTGTTGGTATTGTTTCTCCTCTTGAAAGTTTGTTGAGATTTTCTTTTATGAATAGATGATCAGATTTTGTGAGTGCTATGAGAATGTTTGAAATGATGGTGTATTCTATATAAATGGGGTATATACATAACAACTATGTTATTTAATATTTATTTTTAACCTTATTTTTTATTTGATCTGTGGAAGAGAATTGAACCCCTCTTTTGGTTTCCCCTTATTGATTCCAGCTTATTAATTGATAAATGTTGATGTTCTTTTCTTCTGAGCATAGGTATTCATACCTTCAAAATTTGTATTGTGAATTGCTTCCTTTATTAATTTATTTCAGTTAATGGTTTTATTTCAACAGTTTTATCTAATAACAAGATTTTAGACTTCCTTATCCCCCACCCATATTTCCCCCATTTGCCTAGTGTGCTTTTGCCTATCCTATTATTTTCCACTTTTCTGAGACCCTCTTTCATAGGTGTGTTTCCTGTAAACAGCAAATGCTTGGATTTTGCTTCATGATCCACTCTTAGTCTTTCTGTTCTTTAATAGGTAAGATAAAGACATTTATACTTACAGATATTACCAATATATTTGGCCCCAGTTTTACACCATATTTTCTATTTTACTTGTTTCTTTTACATTTTAAAATCATTTACTATGTGATCTGTGTTTTTTTATTTTGTTTTGTGTAGCTCTTGATAATTTGGAAGGGTTATAGATTTTGGTTTTAGAGTTACTTTTTTAACTTTAGCATTTTAATTTAAACTTTTCTTTAGATGTTCTTTGTTGATTCCTTACTGCAAAAGGGTTTAAAAATAGTTTATTTTAATTCTTTTTCTTTTCTTCTCCCTTTCTACTCCTCAGTTTTACCTAATAAGTTTATTTTTCTTAGGATTCACTTTTATACCCTTAAATATATTTATATATCTATTACTTGATATGTCAGAATTAAATATCTTTGGACTTCTTACCTTCTCTTTCCTTGCTTTTCATAATTTTCTTTAGTTATATCGTTTCTTCCTTTATGGAGTTGGTATCATTTGCATTCTGTTCTAATCATAAGCCATAAATTTTTTTTAATGTTATTCATACGAAGTGGACTCAATGCTTACCTTCAGTCTTTTTGCCATAGTTTCCCAATTCATTTCTTGGTTGACTGATGTTCCGTCTTTAGTAAACTTTTCCAAGAAGACTCACGTAAATGTTGTTTTTCCCTTAAATGACTTAAATGACTATTTAGCTTAAAGATAACACAGTTCAGATGTAGCTCTGGAGCATGGGCTCTGTGGCCAGTTTCTGCTGGGGTTTGAAACTGGCCACTCACCTTTGAAATACAGACAATCTACTTAAGCCCTCTATGTCTGTTTTCCCATTTATAAAATGGAGATTATTATAGCTACCTCAAAAAGTGGTTTTGTGGACTAAAAAAGGTAATAGACATAAAGTGCTTATAATAGTGCCTGGCACAAAGAGATTATTCAATGGAAATCACTACTATCTCTTATAAAATTCCCAAATACACCATAATAGTAGCAAAAAAATGTACATTGTTTCAGAAAATTTTGTAACTGTAATCCTGTCAACTTTTCATGTTATATAATTTTGAAGAAAATTCTGAGGTTGATAAAATATTTTCCTTTTATAGTTTATAAAACTATAAAAACATTTTTATAGTTGACTATTTTTTTTACTGGGTTATCCAACAGATTCTTTCTTTATCTCCAAATTTTGATAACTTTACCAAAATCTATCTCTTTTTTAAAATCACTGTTTTATTTTATGATAGAACACTCATATAAAAAATGCACAACACACACACACACACACACACAGCTTAATGAATTATTATAAAACAAATACCCTTGTAATCCTAATCCAGGTAAAGACACAGAATATTTTCATATTCTAGAAGCTCTGCTACTGCCCTTTCCAATCACAACTTTCTCAGTCTAAATTGCCTCTTCCAGAATTGGTAAACACGCCGAGGAAAAAATCAAACCTCAAAATCTAAACCGAATAATTCTTTACTGTCATATGAAGGTGGTCAGATATCTTCAAGCATGTATTTTGGGTTTATTTATTTACTTATTCATTTAAAAAAACATCATTGAGCTATCATTCATGTACCATACAATTCAGCCATTTGAAGTGTACACTCCCTAACCCAGTAAAAACGTTTCTGTGCTCTGTCAAGCCCTTTTTGGACTTGCGTGGGAGTCTTACCCTGCTTTCCCTGGATAGATTCACTATGTAAATAATAAACTTTTTAATATCCTCATTGTATTTGTGCAGTATCATCAGTCTTGACTTCCAAATCAAATTTTGGATGGGAATAGGATATTTACAACATACCTGAATAGGATATTTATGTGCCGTTGCTCAAGACTTCTGTTTCCTTGTTGATCTGCCTAGTTGTTATTATTGAAAGTGGGGATATTGATGTCTACAACTATTATTGTTGGATTATGTATTTCTCCCCTTAATTCTGTCAGTTTTTGTTCTTTGTGTTTTGGGTTCTATTGTTGGGTATATATACGTTTATAATTATTTTTGACCTTGGGCTTTGGTTAATTTCCAGAGTTCTGAAATGGCTGATTTTAGTTGCTTTGCCCATATTTTTATCGTTTTTGTGGGTAAGTGAATATACCAAAGTCCTTACTCTATGATTACAGAAGTCAATTGCCGTAGCATCTATCTTAATGCTATTTTATGTTTTTTGGGGGTCATTTTGAGGGTGGGACATGATGGATCCTTTTAATGTTTAGGTAAGGTAGAATCCTCTTTTATTTCTGGGAAAGTTCTTTAGTTATAACTCAGAATATTGCTTGGGTTTTTTATTTCTATTCTGTTCTTCAGGGACACTAATTTGTGTAGAAGGTTAAGAAAAAAATAACCCCCCAAATAAATAATAGTCACCCACAAAACATACACACCATATACACTGAGCTTTATAAGATGTGAACATATTGTCATTGTGGGGAACAAGCTTTCCTAAGTATCGAACTCACGCTGTTTAAAGTCCTTCCTTGCTTTGTAATACCAATAATGTACTTTATTTTACTGTATTTTATGCAGTACTCTAGTGCCACCTAGCGCTACAAATGAGTAACGACCACTCTGCTTTCTCTTCCTTTTTCTCTTCTTTCTCCTCTGCTCTCCCCCCTCCTCCTCCGCTTTCTCCCCTTTCCCCTTCATCTTCTAATAACTGGTGTTTTCTACCTCAGACTTGACTGTTTAGATCATAATATGTGCTTAAAAGAACCAAAAGATGTTATTTATATGTTTACTCCTAGGTAGGCAGTGCTAAACACATTTGGGAAAATATCAAATTATCTTGTAGAAAAATGTTAGTATTTTATGTATTAGGGGTTTCTCTTTAACACAGTCTGGTTATCGTTTTCATACGGCTTTATGCCTGTTGGCTGAGGACTACCCTAACTTTACTCCTTCCAAATTCTTCCTGCTGTGAGATCCCCATATCAGTGTAAATAATCTTTACATCACTTCCAACTCCCACAGGATAGAGTGCTACCCCACACCTGTACTTCTCTGTGCCAGTCCTCATGTGTCCCCGTATGCTGACGTCATCCCGTCTACTGTATAAATCTACCCCCATTAGAAATACATCACTTTATATTTCTGACCCCTTTAGAAAAGTTTTAAGGGTTGACGACTTTCAATCTGATATAAGGAAAATTGAATAATAAAAAGTAGTCCATCCAAAGGAGACCAAGAGAGAACAAGAGAAATGCATGATAAGTTCAAAATAATTTGTGAGATGATATGAGTAAATCAAGGATTATTACAATAACTGCATTAAATGTAACAGACTAAATATTCTAATTAAAAGTCTAAGATTATCAGACTAAACAAAAATCAAAACTCAACTATATGCTGCTTATAAGAAAAAAAACTAGAACATAAGGATACAAAAAAGTTGGAAGTAAAATGATACAAAAAGATATACCAAAGAAACACTAAATTATAGAACCCTGGTGTGACCGTGTTAATATCAGACAGAATTGAATTTAAAAAAAGAAAATTATTAGAGAGACTACACATGATTATAAAAGGTTCAATTCTTCAGAAAGAAAAATTTAATTTGGATGCACTTAACATGATGTGTATATATAATGTATATATATTTATAGATATGATTTTATAATCCCTGATTTCTCATTTAATTATAGAGAAAATACTCTAAACTCTGAATGATTTTAATTATTTGAAATTAATTGAGGTTTAATTTATGTCAAAGAATATGATACATTGTGTAAATACTTTGCCAAATTTTTGTGTGTGTGTTTGTTTATTTGACAAACCTTAAAAAGACATAGATACACCTCTGTCATTTACTGATAGAAAAGCAGACAAAAAATCAATAAAGATGAAGAATATTTGAATAAATGATTAACAGATTTAATCAATGGATGTTTATAGAATACTGCACCTTTAGAGTGCAGGTAAAACCCTCTTTTTAAGCACACACAAACATTTACACAGTTAACCATATTCTTTGCCATAAATCAAGTCTAACAATCATTCAGAGTACGTTCTCTGGAATTAAAAGAGGAATGACAGATTATTAGAAAATACTCATAAGTACCTACACATATGTGAAGGCAGCATACCTCTAAATAACTCACGGGTCAAAAGAATCCCAATGGAAATTAGAAATATTTTTTTAAACTGAGCAATAATAAAGTATATCCAATTTGAAGAATGCAACTTATATCATATGTAAAGGAAAATGTATAGGCTTAACTGTATATATGTAATGGAGGGGAAAACAAAAAATAAATATGAAACCTTCATCTCAAGAAGTCAGAAAAAAAATAAATCAAGCTCAGACACATTAGAAGAGAGAAAAACATAAAGATAAGAACATAAATTAACAAAATAGAAAACAAACATTTGATAGAGAAGATCAACAAAGATGAAACTTTTTCTTTGAAAATACTAAAAATATTGATAAATCCCTGATGAATGATCATTAAACAATGAGAAGGTACAAATTACCAATTTTAAGAATGAAAAGGCACACATCATTGCATATCTTACAGAGATTTAAAAATAATTGCAAGAGGATAGTATGAACAACTTTGTACTGATACAGTGGAATATTTAGATGAACAAATTCCTAGGGAAAATGTATTTAGCAAAAAGACAAAAGAGCAAAATATTCAAATAGACTTGAAATTATTAAAGACATTGCATTCAAAATCCATCTTCACGCTTCATCTGGATTGGTTATTCCCTAAGCCTGCTACTTTGTGAGCTGTTACCCAAGGGATTCTTTTTATTTTCTCTTTCTCTTTTCTCCAATAGCTTGTTCCCTGGGTTCCATGGCTTTCTCTTCCTTAGCATATTCACTTCTTTTGATGAAACATATTTTCTAGTAGCTGTTAGAAAGGGTATGCAAGAGTGTAGCAGACATTTGTGGTGCCCTCCGTCACATAAGAATTTTGAATGTTAAGCCAACCTTGAATTCCTGAGGTGAATCCTATGTGGTCATGGTATATAATACTTTTTATTTCTTGTTGGATTCAGATAGCTAATGTTTTGTTAAGGATTGTTGCTTTTGTTAAGGAGGGATAATAAATGGCGTGTGGTTTTCTTGTCATGTCTTTATCTGTTTTGATATCAGGAAAATACTTGTCTTATAGAATGAGTTTGGAAGTATTTTTCCTGCTCTATATTCTGAAAGCATTTGCATGATAATCATAACCTCTGTTACTAGTCAAAATTCTCTTCTACTTTCTGATTACTCTTCTTTAATAATGGCCTATTATTTTAATCAATGCATTATTCCCTCAAATATCTTGGAGAATATTAATTATAATTTTTTAGGACCTTTCTTATTTTTTTCATGTGTTCTATTTTAGTGGGAGCCATTCTATTAGACTGCTTAGCTTTTGAACCTTTAATTCTTTTAACAATTTTCAAGTTTTGATTTTTCGCTTGGACTTATACATGAAGGTCTCTAGATATATGGAGATTCGCAGCTAGCATACACTTGTGAGAAATTTTATAAATCACTATTTCATTTCTCTAGCAGGTTTGACTTCTCCCACTTGCTCACACTCAGAGCTCTCTGGGTACAAAGGTTATTTCATCCAGAATAAAGTTGGTGAGAAAGAATGGGCTATTCGGTCCAGCTATTCATGGGTGCCTGTGAGCTAAAAGCAGACTGGCAGATGAGGGCTCTCTTTTGAGCAACACAGATCCTTGAGCAGCAAAATTACCTCTTTCCTCGTCTCGGTGGGCAGGACACATAAAGATAGAGGCTGGGGTGGATACTCGTGTCAGCTATTTCTTGTCCAGGACTCTTGACTACTTCATTTGCTCATTAGGGTCTGCTCTTTGATATCGCCATATCTTCATCCTCTGCTACAACAGTCGTCCTCTCTCTGTGTCTATTTGGAGTTGCAGTTGACAGAACAAAGTCGTGAAAGAGGCCTTGGGAAGCCAAGCACATTCTGTGATTTTACCGCCCTGCAAAGCTCTCTTACTCCATCCCATCCCCACTGTTTATGTCGTGGTGATTCAAACAGCCGTGTCACTGCCCTCCTCTCCCAGGCATACTGCTCACACTAGGGGCTGCTAAAACAAACGTATTTTACTGAGTAAGCAATTCCCATCAAGTGAAGCCTGGATGTATCTCTGGCCATGAAGCAGTGCTGTTTCAGTTCCCATATTATTTCAGCATTTCAATCCCAATTATTCCCATTTCTATGACATTTCAGCTTTCACATTGCTTCTCTCATCCTTAGCCAATTGGATCATGGCCCATCGTGGGTGCCAGGAAATGAGGTACAAGAATTCTACACAGAACAAAATGAAATATCATGGAGAGATAAAGGAAGGACACATCTTGTTCACTATAGAAAGGCTCAATACTGAAAAGATGTCAGATCTTTCCAAATTGGTTAGTAGAGTCAATACAATCCCAATGAAAATCCCACCAGTTTATGGGAATGTGTGTAGGTAAGTTGAGATGCTGAAGGAAGGGCATCAGCAAAAGCGCAGAGGCGTGAAGAAACATGGGGTGTACAAAGGAATGCAGATAGTGCAGTTTTCCAGAGATGAGGTTGGAGAGATTGAGTGCAGGGACTTAGAGGGCAGTTGGACTGTTTTTTGTTTGTTTGTTCGTTTTTCTGATTGTGATGGAAAGAATTTTAAGAAGGATGTAATCAGGTTGAGTTTACTTTTTTTCTTTTTTTTTTTTTTGAGACAGGGTCTCACTCTGTTGCCTGGGCTTGAGTGCAGTGGCGTCATCATAGCTCATTGCAACCTGAAATTGCTGGGCTCAAGCGATCCTCTGGCATTAGCCTCCTGAGCAGCTGAGACTATGGGCACACACCACCACACCCAGCTAATTTTTCTATTCTTTGTGGAAACAGGGTCTTGCTATGTTGCTCAGGCTGGTCTTGAACTCCTGGCCCCAAGTGGTCCTCCCATCTCTTGGCCTTCCACAGTGCTGGGATTACAGGTGTTAGCCACAGTGAATGGCTTGGGTTTCCATTTTATATAGATCACTGTGGCTTACCTTTTATCTGCTCTGATCTGTATTATGGGTAACTACATTTTCCAAGCTCCCTTGTACTGTGACTTCCAGGTAGATTTAGCCAATGGAGGAGACAGGTAGAAGACTGGAAGGCTGGAGGAAACAAGTAGCCCGGGTATACACATTTGTTTCTCCCTTCGGCATATTCCCCGTCCCACCCGACCCTGTTTCCTTTCTGTGGTATCACCTGTGGCAGTTACATGTCTTCTAGCTTCCAACTCTTTCCGGACTGCCCTGCCATGGATCCATATCCTGCTGATCCCAGGCTTCCAGATTCTGACAACACTACCTCCTCCCACTGTTCTTCCAGTCCGAGGAGTGGTAGGTGCTGCTTCTATTTTTGCTGATCTGTAAACAAGGTGGTTTATTACTCCTTGTTTGCTTTTTCAACTTTTTCCTTTCCTTTGTAATGTGATCTCTGTTTGAAAGCCAGAGTTGCTCCTTTTTTTCTGGCTGGACCATAATTGATAGAAAGGGTTAAGGTGGAGATATGAAAATTAATTAGGAAACCACTGTGACAGTTCAAGGGAGGAATCCTGAGGACTTGACCTGAAGCAGTGGTAGCAGGGATAGAGCAAGCATATATAGTTAATAATCATTTGGAAGTAAAATTGATAGGACTTGTTCATTGACTGGATATGGTGGTGAGAGAGAGGAGGATGAGAAAGAGGAGGAATCTAGGATAGCTCCCGGTTCTAAGTGGTTTTATCAGCTAAGATCAAAACAGAGAAGGCACAATAGGAGGAAAAGCAGTAAGGGAGAAACCAATGAGTATGCGTTTGAGTGTGTTGAGGGCCTGGGGGTCGCGAGGTGGCACCCAAGTGGATATAAATCGGAAGTTCAGGACAAAGATCTGGGCTGAATGTAGAGATTTCAGAGTCATCAATGCGTACATTATAGTTAAAGCCAGGACAGTGGATTAAGACCATGCCAGGAAAACAGAGTAGTGGAGAAGAAGCATGCTTAATTTTTAATATTAAAAGCCAATCAGTCAAAACAAACGCTGCCTTGACCAGGCACCTGCATTTAGATCACACTCACCTCTATGACTAGGCTCCTCTAAGGAGTGGCTTACTTTGCCTGCCTCTACTTATCCATTACACATTCATTCTTATTATTATTTTATTTTATTTTTTTTTGTCGAGACAGAGTCTCACTGTGTTGCCCAGGCTAGAGTGCCGTGGCGTTGTCCTAGCTCACAGCAACCTCAAACTCCTGGGCTCAAGCAATCCTCCTACCTCAGCCTCCAGAGCAGCTGGGACTACAGGCATGTGCCACCATGCCTGGCTAATTTTTTCTATGTATTTTTAGTAGTCCAATTAATTTCTTTCTATTTTTAGTAGAGATAGGGTCTCGCTCTTGCTCAGGCTGGTCTCAAACTCCTGAGCTCAAACAATCGGCCCTCCTCGGCCTCCCAGAGTGCTAGGACTACAGGCGTGAGCCACCGCGCCCGGCCTCATTCTTTTTAAATACAATGTGATTAGGCATCTGCTCACTTCATCATCTTTAGTCCTCGAAGTGGCTGTGGCTGTGCCATATTAGGTCTCTCCTAATAGGTAGGTCCTAGTGACAACCTTTAGGCTTTGTACTTGGCCTTTTGTATGGCTCTTTTTATTTATTTATTTTTTATTTTTTTTGCTCTCTCAACCCTGCTTTTCCTGACTCCAGGAAGAACCAGGAAGAGAAGGACTTGTATGGCTCTTGACACTATTAACCATTTCTTTTTTGAATTGCTCTTTCTTCATTTATTTGGTAATATCAGACTCACCTTGTTCTCCTATTCTCCTCCCTCTTTTCCTCTTGCCTGTGTATTTAATCCTTGTAATCTACAGTCCTCTTGGCTCCTTATTCTACATTCTTTTCCAGGACTTTGTCCTACCCTTTCATGGGACTAACTGCTGATCTCTCCCAGTTCTGTATCTCTACTTCAGACATCTCTCCCAAGCTCTAGAACCATACTCTCCCTGCTGCCCTAAAAAGTCTCCAGGCAACTCAAATTTGATATAGTTGATTTTTTTCTGTTAATCCTCCTGTATTTCACAACTTGATTATTTTACAGTGTAGTCACTTTAACCCAGGAAGGAGAGTCAATAGGTACCTTATTCCTTTACCTCCATGTTGAATTGGTCTTTAAGCCTTAAGTCATATCTGATCCCTCAACATTGTGTCCCTCCCTGATGGTTCAGGTGTTCAGCATTTTCCCCATACTACTGATCATGTCACACCCATGCTTTAGCCTTCAGTGCCTTCCCATTGCCTAGGATTAGGTCTAAAGAACTTTGTAGGGCTCAGAAAACTGACCTCTGCTTATCTCGTTAAGTTTTTCTCCCTTCCAGTCCAATTTTCTAGGCACATTTTCCCCATATTGCCATGCTTCTTTTTCTACACATGTATCTGCCTATACATGTAGAAGCCACTCACATTTATGTGCCCAGAGAGCTAATATTTAGCCTTAAGTCCCAGTTCTCTAGGGCTCATTCACACCATCCCTCTTTCAAAGACTTGCATTTGTCTCCCAACTCTTCCATATATCTGGATACATATGTCCATTCCTATTACAGCATGCAGCACATCTTATCGCAAGACTATTGATTTTCCTGCCTCCTCTTGTGACTTGTTGACTCCTTCATGGTAGAGACTATATTTTATTTATATTTGCTTTTTCATTTTTCAACAAAATGCCTGACACACAGAAGATATTTGATGAATCAGGACAAATGATCAATAGATATTTGATGAATCAGGATAAACGAACAAGAGCACAACATCATTGTAGGAACAGATCTGTCACATGGCCTTTCCTCCTGTGTCCATGCATCTGAAGGTGACCCTTTAGTGTAAATCTGTAGGGTGGAGTTGATTGATTGATTCACTTATTAAACATTTGTAGGATACCTGGTAGGCTTCAAGCATTGAGGAGATATACAGACTAACATCCACTGTGTCTTTGAGAAAATTACTCTTCCGGTACAGCAAGCAGCCATGTTACATTTTGGTTAGTCATTCCTACCAATGAATGTAGAGTAAGTAGAATGAACAGCAGTTAAGGCTAAAGGCACACACCCCACAATGAGGCTTTTGCTGTAACCAAGTGGCAAAAGGCAGTTTGGTTATGTCCTGAACCCTCTCCTTGAAATGGCCCTCTCCTTATCTCCTTTCAGCATGGGGCTGGCATACCCTTACTGGGCCTGATTAAGGAAGCCAAGAGAGAATGCTGCTATAGACCAGAACGTGGCCAGGGCACAGGCAGGCGCATGTATCAGAGAAGCGCGATGTGTTTGGGACAGACCAGGCAAGCACAATGCAGGGAAGGCATGTTTGGGGATCATGGAACCTAATCTTTGTTCTCCCCCAAGGTCCTAACTCACACAGAGCTCCCTCTGCCTATCCCAAGGGAAGACAACTTCCCTTTTATCTCCTCCATTCCCAAAACCTGCTCTCAAAAGAGAATCTTAAGTTTATCTACTGTAAATGATAAAATACAGAATAGATTAAAGATTATTAATGTCTTTTTCTAGTGGATCTTCCTATGTAGACCGCACAGAAAGACTTAGATTAACATAAACAGTCAATTAATGCCTGAGATTAAGTGCTAGAAAATGGATAAAAAGACAAGGATCCTAACTGAGGCTCCTGAACTTATACCAGGAAGGCAGTGATCTTCTTTATCCACAAAGCTGGACCACACCGGGGCGAAGGAGAAAAAGTCAGGGAGGACAAAAGGTCAGTGCCAAAGGATTAGACAGAGCTTAGACTAATACAACGTCTGGGGTCGGCCCTTAATTAAGGAAAATGAAGGTGTACGGGCAGTGCTCAGAAGAATAAACTACTTTGAATGCTGTGTGACAGGACCTCGAGTTTTGTAAATCTTTTGGTGCAAAAAAGGCCAAGGCCGAGGAACATGTCCAGGTCAGTCCCTTCTGCAAGAGGACGCCCTTGATTTTTAAGCCGTTCACGCCCCTATTAGAAAGAGAAGGGGAAGGGGAGAGGGCAGAGGCAAGAGAAGAGAAGCTGGAGAGATTCAAAGCAATCCCTCTCGGCCTCCCAGCGAAGGCCGGCGGAGGGGCGCAGGTGGGCGCTGGGCGGAGCCTCGCGAGCATCCTCCGAGGAGCCGCTCCAGAGCACGCTGGGAAAATCCTTCCTCCCTCGGACATGGCGCCCACCCGCCCGGCGGCAGCAGCCGGCTCCGGCGCCGCGGCGCGCGGGTCCGGGCAGAGAAGCGGCTCCAGCTTCAGTCGTGGGGTGGAAGGAGGCGGCGGGGGCGGCGGGGGCGGCGGCGGCGGCGGGGGCGCCGCCCGGGGGCGCGAGTGTTAGATCTGAGGGCGCCGGCGTACCCGGCCGGGGCTCGTGGGGAGCGGCGGGGCGCGCGCCGGCCCCGGGGCGCCGCCGGGATGGTGTCCCAGGTGCTGCAGCTGCTCCGGCAGGGCGTGTGGGCCGCGCTCACGGGGGGCTGGTACCACGACCCGGAGCAGAGCAAGTTCACCAACAGCTGCCACCTCTACCTGTGGCTGTTCCTGCTGCTGCTGCCCCTGGCCCTGCACCTGGTGAGTGGGGAGGAGGGTGAAGCCCCGGGGAGCTGTGGGGTGCAGGGAAGAAGGAGAAAGGAACCCTACAGACTTGAGGTCAGCCTCAGGATGGAAAGGGTTGGTAATGATTCTTAAGAGGTTGAATTTGGGACAGAACGTGCAGGGGAAGAGGGCACTGAGGAGTCACTGGAAAAGAAAGAAGTAGAAAGGACTTTGGGAGCTCTGGGACTCATTAAGAATTGATGCTGGATGTTAGGATGAGTCAGACTCCGCTTGTCGCTGGGGAATGTTGCTTGAACCTATTTTGTAGGTGGACAACCCTAGGCCTCCTGGCTGGTTAGCTTGGGATAATGTTTGGTATAAAATATTGTAGGTGATAGCCAAAAGGCAAAGCGAAATGTTAAAAAGCAAACCTATTTTAGGTGTTGATCTTTTTCCCTCTTGCCTCCCTTCCTGTTTTGCTTTGAGAAGGCAGGTTCATTTATCAATTACTCACCTTGCAATTTTCACACCGTTATGTATGGAAATCTGTAGGAAGATAACAATAACGGATAAATCTAATGTACTTTATGCTAAACAAAGTATTGCAACATCTAGTTGGGGTGTGACATTTTATGTTGAGTGATTGCTGAATGACTATATATATGACCTTCTGAGGTAAATTATACCTAATTGAAACTGTGGTTAACCTTATTTGAAAAGCTGTACAGGTAAAGTGCTCTATGACTTGTTAAACTTTATGTGCCAAGAATCTAATTTTGATATGTCTGTTGATGGACTTTATTCCTAAAACATTATTTATGCTCTGCAGCAAAACTCTTCAATGAGTTTGCATGGCTGATGGATTCTGAGTTTGACATTTGTGATTGTCCAGAATTTGGTGTTATTCTACTCTCGTTTTGGCAGTTTAGCCAAAGGGTCAGAAGTCGGGCTGCCTGAGTTAAATTTTGGGTCCACCCCTTACCAATGCTGTGATCTTGGGGAAATCATATCTGATTTTTCATTTTCTTATCTGTAAAATTATAAAAATAATAGTACCAGATTTACAAGATTGTTTTGGAGGTTAAATGAGATGATACTTATAGAGCTATATATCTGGCTTGACCTGGGATTGGACTCAGACCTGTGTTTATAGTTCTCTTCTGCTCCTTATTAGTTGTTTGGCTTGATATTGGACTTTTCTAAATCTTAGCTTTCTTATTGTTAAAAATGGAGGTGATAGAACACAAACAGGCCTGGGTTCAAATTATGGTTCTGCTGCTTCTTAGTGTGTGAGTCTGGGAAAGCTTCAGCTTCCTTGTGTGTAAAGGAGGGATGATTAGAGTATTTTCCTTGTAGGGTGAATGGAAGGACTGGATAAATTAATAGATTAAAGTACTTCTCAGTGCTTGACATATAGAAAGTGCTCAGTAAAAATTAGCCTTTTTTCCCCCCAGCCTCATCTTCCCAAATCTCTCCATTCTTCAAAACCCAGTGGAATGACCATTTCTGTCTAGGATTCCTGATTCTATTTAGCTATAATTAATTTCTTTTCTCCTTTCCCCTTATACCGTTCTGCATTTACTATTGGTATTATAATATTCTATAGTCAGTATTATATAGCACTTTTGATTTCTGCTTTGTACTTGGTTGTTGGAACATGCATTTGACTTCTTCCCCAAATCATGAGCTTTTTGAGGATGTGAATTTTTATTTTGTTTGTTCATCTTGGTTTTCCTAGTTGTACCTAGCAGAGTGCCTGGCATTTGGTTAACACTGATCTCATGTATAATAAACTAGGAAGTCTCTTTCTATTTCAACCAGTATCACATCATCTACCTTACTACACATTTTGAATGTTTCCTGATAATGAAAACAATATATATACCACTTGTAATCCCACTCTTTAGCAACGAGCACATTAACATTAATGTATGTTTCTATAGATGTTTTTTCTTTGCATATGGGCTTATTTTTACAAAACTCTGCGTGAGATTTGATGTGTACATGTGATCAGAATCCTTAATTCCTACCTAATTATGTTTTATTGAATAGCTTGCTTTCTGTCTTACATTTGTAAATAGGAAATCATCCTTAGTTAACTTTCTCTTTAGTGATATTTAAACATAATTTTTGGCTAAATCTGAAGACTTTAGAAAGTAAAAAACTGATATCTTAAATAATTTTACTCTCATATTGGACTTTTTTTAAAAGTCAAAACAGATATACCAAAATTTTTATATCTTTATGCCAGTGTTCCTTTAACTTTTATAGAATAATTATATGTGGGTGCATTTATTATTATGCTACTTTTTCATCTATAGCCTGTCTTATTAAAAAAATGACAGGTTATTCTTTTTTTGCTCTGGTCTCTGAAAGCGCCCTTAGAAATAAAAGGCCTCCTCCCCGAACTAAGGCTTCTGTTCTCTAGGTCTTCATGCTTAAATATATTCCTCTGCACTTCAGTGTTGTCTGTGATTATTAATATATTTTTCATTTTGTTTCACTGACAGGAACTTGGTCCAAAAAAGATACTTACTGCTCACTCATGGCAAAGGCTTATTCAACGTTCTGTTATTTAACATGTCCTGAGCTTTTCTGATTTCCGCACAATTTCAGTTTAAATATGTTTAATCAAGAAAGTTTCACCGTTGGAAGGATCCACATTTTAGTTTAACAGATACCTTGAATATTTAAATAAAAATTTTTATTATTAATTATTGAGACAAACTTATTCCTAAGCCCGGGAGTTTACTTACATCTGGGTGACAGTGTGCAAAGTAGTTACTTATTAGCATTTATAAACTATACATTTATGAGAAATGTCAGAAATGTACAACTAAAAACTGTAAGCCAATTTGGATACTTTGGGAAGAGTTTTACTTTGATTCCTTATTAACCTAATTTTCTTTTGGACACACCAAAAGATGATTTGTCTTGAGAGATATTTAAACTTTTATTTATTATACATGTTTTGTCTTTGTCTATTTGAGATGACAACTAATGGAAAGTCAGGGTAGAGCTTTACAACAGGAGCACGTGAGCATGATTCTGGCCTCGTATAAGTTCTGGGAGCACTAGCCTTGTGTCAAAAGACATTATTCCTGTTTTTCCTCTTATCAGTTGTGTGATCTTGTGCAAGTCATCTCACTTCTCCAGACCTCAGTTGTATCATTGTAAAATGGGGATAACCACTTTCACTTTGTAGGTTTAGCAATTGAGGTCCACAGAGAGTAGGATACTTGCCTAAGGTCATCTAGAGAGTAAGTGATAAAATTCAGAATTTTAGCAAGCTCCTGTCATATCCGAGTCTTTGGCCTTTCTATGACAGTGTGCTGCCTGACTTGGTACACAAAAGAGCAGTTTGAACTCTGTGAAATAGTAGACGCACATAAAGTACACTTATGCTTAAGCCCATGACATTATGGTCAGCTCCAGTAGAGAAGAAGAGGTGAGTTGTGGAAAGAATAGGGTGTAAACTTCACGTCCTTCACGATCCCAAGCAGGGCAATATTATGTATGATTTTTCAGGTCTGACAAATACTGTTAGAATGGGCAGCCCTTTACTCCCTTGCAAACAGAAAGCTTGTCTTTTGTTTTATGGCTGTAGCTTTATGTTTCCTTTCCTTTCCTTTCATTTTAGCCAGACATGTTCTGTTTCCGCTTCTACTTTTCAAAATTTAGCCTTAGAGACTTTCTTTGACAAGAACACATCATTTCTAATTGCTATAATTCTAATTAAATGGGATTATCTATCAAGCGCTAGCATGGCACTAGGCAAACAGTAAGCAGTCAACACATATTAGCTGCTACTATTACAGCTAGTTGGTGACTTTTCTATTATAGTCTGTAGCCACTTCCTGTTTGGGTACATCATTATCTTTCCTTAGATCTTGCATTTCTTTTCTTTCTTTTTTTGAACAATATTTTACAAATACTTTATTATGAAAAATTTAAAGCATACTGAAATCATTTTGCCTTGTGCAGCCATATAACCACCATTTGGATTCTACCTCATTCACATTTTATTGTACTTGCTTTATCACATATCTATCCATTTGTCCATCCTTCTATTGATTTCTCATCCCACTTTATTTTCTTGAGGTGTATCAAAATAAACTGCATGCATCAGTCTCTTTCTTCCTAAATACTTCACCTTGTATAATAAATAACATTTTGACTGGGCACAGTGGCTCACGCCTATAATCCCAGTGTTTGGGGAGGCCAAGGTGGGAGGATCACTTGAGGCCACTTGAGGCCAGGCTGTGAGATCAGCCTGAGCAAGAGTGAGACCCCCATCTCTACAAAAAAATAAGAAAAGTTAGCCGAGTGTAGTGTCACATGCCTGTGATCCTAGCTAATTGGAAGGCTGAGGGAGGAGGATCACTTGAGCCCCTCAGCAGTTCTAGGCTGCAGTGGGCTATGATTGCACCACTGCACTCCAGTCACAGTAACAAAGTGAAACACTGTCTTTAAAATAAATAAATAGGTAGATAAATAAATAAATAAATGACATTTTGATAGAAATTTGAATACAATACATTTTAAAGAAAGTTGCCATGGGAGCTCTGGTTATGGTGGCACTTACTAGGTGTCTTGGATCACTCTCCCCTCTCCATCGCACCCCTGACCCAGGAAACAGGGTTTCCTGAGGTCCAAGCAATGAAGGTGCAACTGGATGTCAAGGTTTGAAACGAGGGTCTTAAGGTCTTGCGTTTCTTTGACCACCCTTCCTTCTGCCCCCACTTCTAACATATAAGATGCCTTTGTGTAAATTACGGTAAGGTGGTTTGCCTGAAGAGATCTACTTCTTCTTGGTCATTTGACCCCATCAGCCAGAGGTCAGCATCCCGCACAGCCTTTCATAGCAGACCTGGCCCATTCCACTTGGTTGTTGTTATTTTGCTGGACTGCTTGGCATGTTGTTGTTCCCAAAAGGCTGCCTCTCATCTTGGTCAGTCCTAGCATTCATGTTCACTTCTTTGTAGGAAAGGCTTTCTGTGATATTGAATCACATGGACTATGCTTTCCTTTGACTCCCAGAACCTTGTTATCTGGTCCTTCCACTTCTGGGAGCCTTATTTATTCTCTCATTGAGATGCCTGATCCTTTGTGCTTTCTCCATAATTCGATTGAACTTCCGACTTCCTGCCTCCTGCCCTCACCTGCCTGAAGCAGGGTGGGGTTTGAGGAGAAGAGCCTGCAACATGGGGATACTTAAAAAGCATCCCTGGGCCTCCAAAGGAAGTGCATGCCCAGCCCTTCTAGATTTGGGCTGAATGCCATCCATGCAGTTGTCCTTAAAATTTTCCTGCTCCAGATGGCTCTTTGGCCTGTGTGTGCAAAGGGCTTGGCTCAGCTGAGAGCTCTGCTTTCCTGATATAAGTACATTTGCTAGCAATAGCCCTCCACTGTTGCTAGGGCCGTCTTCTTCAGTGTTTTCAGGCTGGTGCCTCCTTTGAGTGACGATTGCCACCTTTCTGCAAAATTCCTCCCATTTATCCTCCTCTTCTGCCATTAGACACATGCACATCTGTGGGCAGGATCTGTGTTTCCAGGTTGTGTTTCTGCATCTGTGACAAAAGAACCAGCACCTGCCTATGCTGGGACATTGGCCTCTGGAGCACCTTCCAAAAATAGGGCTGTTTTTTCTTCCGGTTCACAATTTTGCGACAGATTTTTTGGTGGTTAAATTTATGTCTCCTGCCCCACTCCCACTTTTCGTAGGGCTTCTTGTGATTTCTCCCCCATAGAATAGTCAAAGCTTCACTCATTCAGTCACTTCCACAGGCAGGGAGGGGTGTGAGGATGGCCTGCTCTCTCTCTTGCTCTCCTCTTCCCTCACACGTTGGCTGGTGTTTCTGATGTCCTCGGCATTAGAGAGCAGGGCCATTATTTGTTGACTGGCACAGTGGTAAGCTGGCCTTGGGCTTCAGAGCATGGCACGCATTCCTAGCTGACTCTGGTGAGCTGCCTTCATGGACCCTCAGAGACCCCATTCTCCTTGCCAGGCCTGTCTCTCCGGCGGTTTCCTTGAGGAAGGTTGCTGCGTCTCTACCCTGCCTGGTGGCGTACTCCTTCCACCTCCAGCTTCCTTCTGCTCCACAGCCATCTCAGATACTATCTAAAGCGACCCAGTGCGGATTCTCGTACACATAGTCCGTGTGAGTGCTGACGTATTCTTTGCCCCACTGCACTCTGGGTGGGCAGGCCAAGCTCCACGTAGCAGCTTCCCCTTCCTGCCTCCATTAGAGCTGCTAGCCAGCCAGTCTCTCCTTTGACCTCTTCTATGAGGGAATCAGACAGCAGTCCACTGCGCCCTCTACCCCCTGCCCAAATGGTAAGGGACTCATTTCAAGTCTCTGAGTGGTCCCCAGAAGCACTTCTCTCTTGACCGAGGGAAGGGATATGACCGCAGTCCTCTCCAAAAATCTCATCCTGGACTCTATCACATCCTCATTTTGGGTGAGGGATTTATGGTCATATAACTCATGCTCATAATTTATTTAGAAATTTCTGTCTGTGGTTTCTCCCAGAAATTGCACTGGAATCTGTTATCTATCCTACCTTGGTTCCTTGCTCAACACTTCCATTGAAAATTCTGTTATGCAAATATGCAATCATTTATATGCGCATAGCCTTGTTTTCCCTCTTAACAGAACACATTGGAGACCATGACACAAAGAGCTACCTCATTACTTATGTCTACATAGGATGCCGCTATGTACAGAAAGGGTAACATATTTGACCAGTCCCCTATTGAATGATATTTAGGTTTGCAGATGATTTTTAATCTAATGCTAAGATTAGGCTATTTGAATTAAGTTTCATTCAGTAGTTGAACACATATGTTATCAGTTAATATGTGCTAGTTGATGCTGAAGTAACAACCAACCTCAAAATCTCTTTGGTTTTACCAAGTTTACTTTTTAATTTATACTGCACGTCCAGTGTGGTCAGTGAGGGGATATTGTCAGCAGGGGGTCCTGCTCGTCACAGGCATTCAGGGATACAAGCTGATTGAGCTTCCATTGTGGGTTAGCTCATCCTCACTCCATGACCCTGCTAATCATCATTCCCAGTCACCACAGCGGAGGCAGAGAGAGCGCAGGTGTCACGCACTGGCTCTTGAGGCTCCTGCCTACGAATGGCAGATATCTTGTCCACTGAGACTTCTTTGTCAAAGCAAGTTGAATGATCTCACCCAAATTTCAGGGAAGAGGAGAGTGCATTGCCACTGTGTGTCTGAGGGACAAAATGGACATATTTTTTAGACAGCACCTATGTCTGTGACAACACACCGAGTGCCAGGTGTTCTGTTGGATATTAGGGAAACAACAAGAGAACAGGATAGACTGCTGTCTCTCCCTGTGAAGTTAGCAGATAAAGATAAACAGACCTGAATAACACAGGGATAATCATTATGATAGGGGAAGTACAGGTGCCCTAAAGAATCCTGCCTTCCCAGAGGAGGAAATAACTTCTAATCTGAGGCTTGATGAGAGAGTAGGGGTTAGCCAAGCGAACATGGGTAGGGGAGAAATAGCATCTCAAGCAAGGGAAACAGGGTATGTTAAAGCTCTCAGGCGTGAGAGAGGGAGAGTCTTGGCCAGTTTGAGGCATTACAATTTCAGTGTGGTTGGATAGGACAAAGGGAGGGGGCAGCAAGGGATGAAAATGAAAAAGGTTACAAATGGCCTTTCAGCCAACTTAACTTTGCTTATCCTGCAGACACGAGCAAATGTATGTCTTGGAAAATTTTTGGCTCCAGTTTGGAGAATAGATTGGAGAAGTAGAGCAAGAAGGATGACGTTGGTTTGTACTCTAGTCTTATCCTGCATTAAAAATGTTTTCAGTATTTCAGCAGATTTTCAAAATTGGTGGCTGTCACATCACCTGAGTTTAACATGTCCTGAAGTTCTGTGGCTTATTGTTTACAATATGCCTCACATTAGAACCTTGTTTCTCTGGCCCCTGCTTCTCTCTGGACCACTTTTTCAGATTATTTTTGACTTAGGCGAGACTGGAGGGTGGCTGGTCTCGAAATGGGGCTCCAGGGAAGGGGTGAATGGGCAAGGCATGGGCTAAACCAAGTTAGGACAATTAATGTCGGTCTCATTTTGAGTTAAGGACAGGAAAGTCATTGTATTCCAGAATATTCCTCTGCTTTTCTCTCATGGAAGTTGTGACTAGACCAGTGCCCTTTTTCATCAAGCACATGGCACTTTACTTCTACCTCCTTTAAAGAAGCTGGGTCCTTCTGTGATTTTTATAACTTGTTGTGCACCTGTCCTTTCATTTATTCATCTTAGTGTGTGCCAGGCTGAGTTCATGGCAGTGCACGCCAGTCCTGCCCTCATGGAGCCGTCAGTCTGGTGGCCAATCACAAAGGAAATGGAAGAGCTTTACAAATTGTGATCAGTGCTCTACTAGAAATAAGGGAGGGGCTCTTTTAGACAGGGTGGTCAGGGAAGGTTTATCTGAGTGGGTGACCATTTAACTGAAATCTCAAAGGTGAGAAGAGGCTGCCCAGAACATGAGCTTGGGGAAGAGCCTTCCAGGCCCAAGGGAGGAGCTCAGAGGTGAGAAGGCTTGGTGTGTTCTTAAGACGGTGGGCAGGCTAAGGGCTAGATAGGCAAGGGTGTAGAAGATGACGTGGAGGGCAGGGGGTAAGTTTGGAGAGGCTGGCGGGGCTGGACCATATGGCCCTTGTAGGCCATGAGGAGTTGGGGTTTAATTCTCAGCACAGTGAAACAACACTAAATGGTTTTTGTTTTGGTTTGTTTTGTCTTTGTTTTTATTTTTGTTTTTGTTTTTAGCAAGTTTGAAGTACGATAGGAATTACTTTTTTTATCCCCTAGCTTTTATTTTGGAAAATTTCTAACGTACAGAAAAGTTGCAAGATTAGCATAATGAGCACAATGCTATATACCCTTTACTTAGAATGACCAGTTCTTAGCATTGTACCACATTTGCTTCATCACTCTCTTTGCATATTTATACAGTTTTTATTTTGCTGTATCATTTCAGAATAAGTTGCAGACATCAAGGTACTTTCCCTCTAAAACTTCAGCAGGTATCTCCCACATGATTATCACACTCAGAAAAGTTATCATTAATATAATGCTATTGTCTAATATATAGTTCCTATCCAAATTTGCCCAGTTATCCCAATAAAGTCCTGTATAGCTGGGGCTTTTTGTTTTGTTTTTCTGGATCCAAGATTCAATCAAGGATCAAACATGGCTTTTAGTTGCCTCATCTCTTGCTTATCCTTTATTCTAGAACGAGTTCTCTAAGCCTTTCTGTTTTCTTTCATTGTAAGTTGTTTTCAGTGTTAAGAAACAATTGTTTTCAATTGCTTTGAAAACAGTTGTTTTGTTTTCAAAATTAAGAAGCAATGTTTCTTAATTTTGGTTTTTCTGTTTTCTTGATATCAGGTGTGATTATGCACTTTTTGGCATGGCTACTACTATATAAGTGTTGTGTCCTAGTCATGCATCACATCAGGGGGAGGTGATGTCATTCTCCCACTCACCCCCTAACCCCCATTATTCACACTATTAAGTGTGGTCATTGGTTAAAGTGGTGTTGGCCAGATTTCTCTATTGTAAAGTACCTGTTTTCCCCTTTGTATTTAGTAAGTAATCTGTGGAATGGAACCTGAAGACCATGTATATTGTATCCCACAAAATCTTTTCATCCAGTAGTCATAGCATAAATTGATTTTTTTTGCCTAAAATAATTATTGCACTGGTAGTTGCAAAATGATGACTTTTTGCTTTTGTTTTTTTTGAGACGAGGTCCTGATATGTTGCCCAGGCTGGTCTTGAACTCCTGGGCTTAAGCAATCCTCAGATCTCAGCCCTGAGTAGCTGAGACTATAAGCACTTGCCACCATGCACAGCTGCAAAATGGTGATTTTCTATTAATTTTCTTTCTAACTTTGTTAATTGTTATTCTTCTATAAACAAGAGCTTTCCTTTTTCTCCTGTCCCTGTAGTTTTGTTGTGCTTGTTAGGTGTAGTCTCACAGATTCATTTTTTTTATTCAATAGGTATAATCTGTTCCTATCATCATTCTTTTTAATGTTCAAATAATCCAAAATTTGACAAGTGGGACCTCGCTCACTCAGGGCCTGAGTTTTTTGGCCATGTCCCTATCAGTTTATGTACACTTTCTTGCTATCTGTCCCAACAAGGTATTCCTGGCTTAACTTGTACTTTCCCTGCCCCAGCCCTGGAAGAATTAGTCATTTCTCCAAAGAGCCCTGATCCTTTTGGTGGCAAATGTCATTTGGAATCCAAAATTTGGGCTGTAGTAGTTTTGTTTATTGCTACTGGGTTGCCTTTGCCCTTTCAGTAGACAGAAGGAGATTGATTAATCTATCAATCGAACAATCGTTTAAGTGAGTTTATTCTGAGACCTTTCATCCAGTCGAAATCATAGGACTCTTCCGCTCCTTCACCCACTCCACATTTTCATCTCCCTTCTCCCACAGTGAGAACTCTGGTTCACAGCAATGTCATTTGCTCAATCCTAAAATAAACACATGAGTTACTGCTCCCATGACACCACCATAGACAAATCTTTAAGGAAAGTTCAAGATTATTTAGAGGTTATTATGTTTTATTTAGAATACATCCTACCAGTAATGTACTGCCAGAGTATTGTGTTCTAAAGTTGCTTGTGTTAATTCTTTTCTTGTTATGTTTTGATTCCTCTTTGTGGTTATGCTATCAATTTGATATATAGTTAGGTTGACCTATGGCTATATAATTGTAGCTTTTTCCCTCATTCTTGTCAATTTAATAATTTTTGGAGGAATAAAGCATTAACTTAGCTCCCAAAAATATATAAAAAGATATGCTGAATTACTTTATCAAAAGGTTCTCTGACTGCTAGAGGAAAGTAGATCAGAGGAAGAGCAAAAATAGAAATGGGAGTTTCAGAGGCTATTTTAGTCATCCAGCCAAGAGGTGGTGGCGGCAGTGAAGATGGAGAAATGTGGATAAATTTTGAAAGGATTTAGTGATATGTTCATTTTTGGGGTGGAGGAGTGAGGATGAGGAGGAATCAAAGGTGATATATGATTATCTGATTTGACCAAGAGGTGTATAGGGTGCCACTGGCTGAGATGAAGAGAGGATGACAGTTGGTGGGACGGATGGGAAACCAAACACCTAATCTTACACATATTAGTTTGGAGTTTCCTTTTAGATATCAAAGTGCAGATGTCGAGTAGATAGTTGCATATAGGTGTGGGGAGCTTAAAGAAACAATCTAAGCTCGAAATAAGAATTGGAAAATCGTCGGTACAGAGGTTATATTTACTGCCAATGGACTGAGTGAGATCTCCTAGGTAGAATGTGCAGAAAGAGAGAAGAGGGCTAAGCATTGAGGTCCCAGGACTCTGCACTCAGAGGCAGAGCGCAGAGGAGGTGTCAGTGAGGCAGGGGAAGAGCCAGGGCAGCGTGTGTCGTAGAAAGAGGAGAGCATTTCAACCGGGAGCAACTGTGTTTCATGCTACTGGGAAAAGAGGAAATTGTAGTCTTTTTTTTTGTCTTTAGAGACACTGACAAGAGCACTGTCAGTGGAATGTTGGGGAGTAGACGCCAGATTGCTGTGGATTTAAAAGGCAATGGGAGGTGAGGAAATGAAGACAGTGGGTGAAGACGGTTCTTTCATGCAGGGAGCAGAAAAATGGCAAAATATCCGCAGAGAAGTTCAGAGTCAAGGAGACTTCTCTCTCCTTCAAGGTTAGAGAATCCTTGCCTATGGGGCTATGATTTGAATTCCTCCGGGGTGCCTGGTGTGGTGCTTCATACACAGTGGATAATCAGATTGCTTTTTCCATTAATGGAAACTGTCTTGATAAAGGAAGACACAGGTTTGGTAGTGCATATAACAGACTGCGGTCAGGCCCGTTTCAGTAGACTCACTGAGTGTTGTGGCCAGAATCTTCAAAAATTGAGCTAAAAAACAGAGACATTTACTCCTTGTATTGGCTTGCCTTGAAGTTCAGATTGCCATTGCTCCCAAGCAATTATTTATGTAGCAAATTATATATTTCTTTGTGGTACTTATATAATAATTGTGAATGTTTTCCCTATCATGGGAAACTTGGACTTTAAAAATATTACAGACCATTGGATCAAACAAAAATAATTTTTATCTCATTTATTGTTATTGATTGATCTTAAATGTAGAAAGAAAATATAGATGTTTTGGACTGTGAGGGACTTTAACAATTTTCTAGTCTTATCTCTTATTCGCTGATATAAATATATATATTGGATTATGGGTATGTTTCAGTTCCTTCCCCCAAATCTTTACCATCTCAAATGAAAAGTCAGAGAATTGATACTTGTATCCCGTTGGTCTTCCTTGTCTTTTGTTAACTTATTTCTGCTTTCAAGACTACAACTAGATACTTAATAATCAGGGAAGAAGAAAAATTCCCGAATATAAGAAATATCCCTGGGCAATCCCTGAAACAAATATTTTACCTGGAAAACAGTTATCTGCCTTGTTTCATAACTATTTTTTTATTACATATCAACACTCCTGACTGTCTATAAAGGCAATAAAAGATTTGCTTTGTGGCTCTTTGCTCCATCTTATAACGCCATAGTTGCATTGATTATCCTGTGGTATTGATGAATGATGAGTAGATCATGATGATAATGATTATGGTGATGATGATGATGATAGTGACTTTAACATTTGATTGCTTACATAGCAGACAAGGTATTAATTATTTTATAGTTATTATGTTAAATTTTTATAAAAATCCTCTTAAGAACTATTAATCCCATTTCACAGAAGAAACAGATTTACGAAGGCTAAATAACTTCCAAAGTTTGCACAATTTGCTAAATTGTGAAAAGGTATGTAACATGAAATTACTATCATAAATATGTATTCACCAATATTTTTGATGAGCTGTTTGCTGGTTACCAAGCTAGGTGTTGAGGGTGTAATGGAGAATAAGACAAACCTAGCTTCTGTCCTTATGGGACTTACCATCTTTACATGCCTCTTATGAATAAATTAGAATCAATATGGAGAATGTAACCACCTTAAAAGTGGCATAGACAATTGTCAAAGAAATATATATAACTAATAAATGTGTGAAAATTATTTTACTAATCAAAGAGGTATGTATATTAAAATAACATGATTTTGCATGTCTGAATAACAAAGATTTGAAAGATAATACCTAATGTGGTTGAAATAAATAGTCATTCTCAAAAATTCAAAGGGAGGTATGTAAAAGGTGAGTCATTGAAGCACTGTTTGTTATAGCAGAAGACCAGAAACAGGTGTCCATTGATAGAGAACTGGCTGAACAGATTATGGTACATTACGGTACTTTCTACAGTGGAGGACTATGCAGTTGTACAAAAAGGAATGAAAAAATAGACTGCTGTAGAAGGATCTCCAGGTAACACTGTTAAGTGAAAAAAAAAAGCAGTCTAAAAAGGGGGAGGGAAAGATGAAGCATGCATACAATTGCTTATGTTTCAAAAAGACACAGGAAAAAGATAAATCAAGACACTAATAAAAACGTAGTACCTATAGAGGGACGGAAAAAAACAGGAAAACAGCAGGGCTAGAATTGAGTAATGACTCTTGTTCGGTAGTTTAGTTGCGTGCTCAAACAAAATCTATTTCAAATGACTTTAACAACAGAGTTTCTAGGCCTACTAATATAACCTAAAGACAAAGGATCCATGACATCTTAAATTGCATTCAGCAATCTTATTGTTATTAATAATATTTTATACATATTTTGAAATTATTATTAATATACATGTATTGAAGGGTAAAGAAAATAAGAAATCATGTTAGTATCTTTAAGAATCAGGATTTCACAACAGGAGAAAACAGATACAAATATAAAATCAAAGGACTTGCATAGAAACTTGTAACCTTTAAAATCAGAAATATTCTGAAATTATAATTTATTTTTCTAAAAAATACATACGTTCTAGCTCTGTCTATTAAAAACCTAGAAGCTATGATAACCTAATGAAAATGGACGGATCTAGAACTCAGATTATGGCCTCTAAATGCTATTTTCTTTTAAAAGGAACTAAAGTTCTTTGGAAAAATGACCCATTCTGGGTCTGAGCCAGAAAATGTGCAAGAGGAGTCTGTAAGTAAAATAGTTACTGAAGAATACTAGGGTCGTGTTTAAAAGATGTCGGGGAGAACTTGTCCACACTGACCAGCTATGGTTCTGTTTGAGCCCTCATAAGGGCATAGCATAATGGTATGCATTTAGGCGTGGGGTGCGTCCTATGGGAGGAGGAGAAATCAGTGCTGTAAAATGGAAACTGTAGTGGATGTTGAAAGGACTGGTCTCTGCCACCTGGAGTGGCTGGTATGTTAGCAGCAAGGCCTGCTTCCAGGCCTACAACCAGGTTATGGTCAGTTCCAGATGGCCTTGAGTGGAGGACATCGATGTCTCAGCAGTGAAGGACTGGAGGGTCAGGACTGACACTAGGAAGAGACCTGCAATCTGATTTGTGTCCCTTGCTCATCAGAGGATCTTCACTTTCTTTTTTTTTTTTTTTAATTTTTTAAAATTTCAGCATATTACTCCGTCACAAATGTTTAGGTTACGTATATTGGCTTTGCCCCACCTGAGTCAGAGCTTCAAGTGTGTCCATCCACCAGATGGTGCACACCACACACATTAGGTGTGAATATACCCATCCCCTCTTCCCCCCTCCCACCTGCCCGACACCCGATGAATGTTACTACTAAATGTGCACTTAAGTGTTGATCAATTAATACCAATTTGATGGTGAGTACTTGCGGTGCTTGTTTTTCCATTCTTGTGATACTTCATCTAGTAGAATGGGCTCCACTTCTATCTAGGATAATACAAGAGGTGCTAGATCACCACTGTTTTTTATGGCTGAGTGGTACTCCATGATATACATATACATTTTATTAATCCACTCATGTATTGATGGACACTTGGGTTGTTTCCACATCTTTGCAATTGTAAATTGGGCTGCTATAAGCATTCGAGTGCAAATGTCTTTTTTATAGAATGTCTTTTGTTTCTTTAGGTAGATGCCCAGTAATGGGATTGCTGGGTCAAATGGTAGTTCTACTTGTATCTCTTTGAGGTATCTCCATATTGCTTTCCACAGAGGTTGCGTTAGTTTGCAGTCCCGCCAGCAGTGTAGGAGTGTTCCTATCTCTCTGCATCTACACCAACATTTATCATTTTGGGACTTTTTGATAAAGGCCATTCTCACTGGGGATAAGTGGTATCTCATTGTGGTTTTGATTTGCATTTCCCTGATGATTAGAAATATTGAGCATTTTTTCATATGTTTGTTGGCCATTAGTCAGAACGAAGAACCTTCACTTTCTAAAAATCTCCACCCCCATGCAGAGTACATCCCTCCCATTCCCAACACCAGGCACAATTATCAAGACCTTTCCTCACTCTGACCCATGAGATTAGGATCTGTGACCCCCTCTTGACACCAGTGGCCTCTGTGGTGCTGGTCCCATTGACATGATGTCGCTGCTGCGTGATCTTCTCTCTCCTCTACGTTTGTCATCTCTAGAGGCCCTGAACAGTCCTGGCAGGCAGCCCAAGCTGGGAGCCCTGACACCTTGCCATGAGTCAGCAGCTCTCTCCAGACTTGCTCTCCTCTTTGCTTTGTCAGCTCCTGAGGAAAGCAGAATTTGCCTTTGCCACTGTTTGTGGAACTCTGAAATGTGTGTGCAGATCAGGGCCCCACAAGCTTGCTTAAGCTAAGAAAGGGCTTGGCGCTGACTGCGTGTTAGGCACCATGGGCCCACAAAGAGTAGACTCAGCCCTTGCATTCATGGAGTTTATAATTACTTGAAATAGAATCTGTTAAAGTGTAATAACTGTCTATAAGTGGTGCAGATAAGAACTGATTTGGAAATCAGAGTGCTTAACATATAGTACATACTAGATCCTTTACTAGTTAATTGATCCATAAAGAATGATAAACATAACCCATGATGTTGAAAAGAAAGGTGCGTCCTGACTTTCCTCGTCCTCACTTGTCATTCCTTGCTTTTTAGTGTTCTTTGCTTGGCTTCATTTTCCCTTTTTCCTTAAATGTGGGTCTTCTCTTTGAGTGTGTCGGTGCATTTCATGATCTTCTTGAGGAGTCAAGTTGCTGTGTTGGCTTCGCCTATGGCATCTGTGCTAATGGTAGGTGCCCTCCCCTAGAGCCACGCTCCATGTCTTGAGTTATCTAATTCCTGCATTGTGGTCAAAGCCAGGGACCTACAGAGCCCTCAACAACAGCCCCCCTTCTCTGTGGTTTTATCCACTTGCTCTAACTGGATTGCCTTGATGCCCAGGAAGGACAGTCTACCTGAGTGAGCCCTTCACTTGTGTGCCTCTGTGTATTACTTGCACACTACTTTGTGCACATTGATCTGGTCTTCCCATCAAGGTAGGAATTGCTATTGGCACCCAGTCTATAGAGGCCAGGGATGGAGCATCCTATAGTGCATAGATAGCCCTCCACAACAAAGAAGTATCTGATCAAGGTATCAATAGTGCCAAGACTGAGAAGCCTTGGGCTACAGAAAGGTGACCATTATATAATATTAATGGGTGAGGTCCATGATTTTAGTGACCTTTGCTGCTGTGTGATACTACCTCCTTGTGGATATTATGTTGAAGTAGGCACACTAGTTCTAAATTGGGAGCCCAAGGGTAATGGATAAGTTTTGTTAGCATTTTTGGGTTTATCTTAATGACTTTATCACAGTGACTTTTAAGTGAAATTTCACAATAGCATTAAAACAGTGGGGACCCAAGATGTTAAATATCTTACACAATGAGAAATTGTTAGGCTCAAAATGCCAATAGAACTTTTGTTTTGTTGAAAAACACTGAATGGGATGGAGCAGAAACTCACTGCACAATCCTTGGTAGGTATGGCCTATGGAAGAATTAAACTGAAGACACTTGCAGTTGGTTAAAAAGAAAGGATTCTGAGAAATACACCAACATCCGACTTCTCACTGGGATGCTAACATGCAGACTGGGCAAGAGAAGGAATGCAAAATCTGCGGGTGAACACGGAGCTTTCACAGGGTTCCTTGTAGCCCAGCCTCCCAAGGACCCTCTCACTTTGAGCCATGAGTACCACTCCTTCCGTGACTCACATAGCATTGCAGCTTCCGCCTGTTTGTTAAGCAGAATGTGTAAAGAGAAAGTTATTAATGCAACTCATTTTTGTCGCATTGTTCCTTGAAAAGGATTATTACCAATTTTAATCTTTTAATATAATTGAATTTGAAGACTGTTGCTTTAAATTTAAGAAATGTTATATTATGCTTCACTACATTTTTTGGAGGGGGGCAGGGTTTCATTCTGTTACCTGGGCTGGAGTGCCGTGGCCTGATCATAGCTCACAGCAACCTCAAACTCTTGGGCCCAAGCGATCCTCCTGGCTCAGCCTCCCGAGTAGCTGGGTCTACAGGCACGTGCCACTATGCCTGGCTAAATTTTTCCTTATTTTTTTAGAGATGGGTTCTTGCTGCGTTGCCCAGACTGGTCTCAAATTCCTGGCCTCAAGAAATCCTCCTGCCTTAGCCTCCCAAAGTGTTAGGATTACAAATGTGAACCACCATACCCAGCTATACTTCATTATTTGAATATCAATTGATACTGGTTTGAAATTTCATGACACTACACATTTTCTATATCATTTGTATTTTAAGGGCATTTAAAAACACAAAGTCAAGGAACTTGATGATATTGAACTCAGTCAGATATTCCAATAGTAAGTTAGTACATTTGTCAGGTCAACTATTTCTAAAATTCCTTGTGAAAAATAAATATACAAGTTTTGATTTATATTATATATAAAATACAGTAATGATCAGGTTTAGTTTATATTTTATAAACATTCATATTATTGAATTCTCATTTTTTATTTTAAATAACACATTTCTTCCTATTAGGAGACACATGATATGGATTTCCAGTCTCAACATCAGTACAGACTTATGGTTGAGCTTGTCCTTGCATCAAGTTTGACATAACTTTGTCTTAAGTAAACTTATTAATTGATTCATTCTATTTATCTCACTGTACATTAAAAATGTAAATAAAATGTTAACTCATAACATTGGCCATTTTAAAATAGGAAAAACAGCATGAATCCAAATTTCTTGACTATGCTAACCATTCATATACTAAGTTATCCATTGAATATCCTTTAGGAAAAGGGAG